>BGPR01002001.1:131458-165865 GCA_013235015.1 Araneus ventricosus
TATATTGAAAGCTGCACTAAATGTTCAAAAATTGTAACATTGCTCTTATAAACATTCACAGAATGGGAGATCTTTATGTAAATGATGGGGAGTAATGTCTCTTCTTTCCAAAACATCTGTTTAACGATTATTTAAATAAAAAAAAATTTATGTTTTCTGCAGCCAAATATATGCTATTTCGATACTTATATATCGTGAAGCGAAAAAACATATTATGGGTCTTCTGCATCTTAAATGCAACAATACATTTTGGCACGAAAACAAGAACAAAACAAAGAAAAATCCATCGCCTTTGCTTCTTTCACTAGTAGCAAATGATACTTCATTTCCATTGTAACTCTTGCAGTAAACTTTCGCGCATTTCTTTCGTAAACTACTAGTGAAGGCAATAAATCCTGTCAAGATTGTATTTAAAATAACTGGCCCACAGCCCATTGCATATGTCGTACATATGTTTATTTATAGAATGCAATACATGTATAATAACTTACATAGCCTCGTTTCCTGACTATGTATATTTCCTGTCTGACTGCAACTGTTAGAATTGGAAATATATGTTACATCAATCAATGTACATAGTTTAGAAGAATACAGTCCATATATGTTCATCAGTTGTCAGCCTTTCACGATCATTCCATGTTTATTCTATTCAAGCTGAACAAGATATATGTTTTTTAGATAAATATGCGTTGACTTATAGACTTATAGACTTTGTTTCGATAAAATATATGAACATAAAGTTTTTCTTGTTCGATAAACATATTTAGTAACTGCTTTATAAAAGCCTTCAAGAAATGCTCAATAATAAATAAAAAAAGACACTGGTCCTGAACCAACTGTTAAGTACTCGTATTTGTTCTAACGATTTAGGTGTGGAATTCAATTGATAACCTAACTACAGCGTGGGATGCGAGTTTGTTTGGGTAGAGAAAAATGTATACAAAATAATTTAGAAAAAGTTAGAGAAATTGAAGCATACGAGTTTATTTTTCGGTAAATATTACAATTGTTCACTATAATTGTTATTATCATTGCATAAATGTTCCGTCTCAAAGTAACGACCTGCACATTTGACACTGACGATTTTTTATGCCATTTGATTAAACACAGCCTTCTGGAATTCTTGTTCCAGTGCATTTTTAAAGAAAGACTGTGCATTGTACTATTCTGCAACAGATTTCGAGACTACCACTTTTGGAAAATTTTACACCGGAAAGGGATGTCAGGCGATGAGTCATATGAGCGCATTTTCGGATTTGTTTGTTAGATCATGCTCAGTAAAATGTAAACATCACCCTTCCATTCTTCACTTTCCCCCTATTTTGATGAAAATAGCTCTACTCGGCTCATGCGCAAAAGCGCGGAGTGTTTCCGAATCAGTTGCTAAACAATATTGTCTTTTTACAACAACCTGAATCTCAGCATTTGCTTCAAATTTCCGACTGCGTAATTCTTTCTTTAATGTCGGGAAGAATTTCAAATTCCATGGCGAGAGGTCTGGACTAATGTCAATAAATAACCTCTCACTTAAACATTCTTCCGTGCACGAGAAGTCATTAAAAAGTATCGGGACTGGTGCCGTTCTCTCAAAGTTAAAACGTGCAGAATAAATATGCTTGGAAAATATGTGAACCCTCCCACACATGTGGTGTAAGTTATAAGGTAATGGCTCCCGTCACTGTGCAATAGAGCTTTGAAAATGTATGTTTTATGCTGCCGTCGCATTTGTTATCTGAGAGAATGCTAAATTGAAAATTACACTTGATCTCTTTCCATGTTCCCTTCTCTTATTCATAGCCGTGAAAAGACTGTACAGCAACCGGGGTCTCAGTATTCAATTCAAATTGCAGACCACTTAATTGTTTATTCAATTTTGGAAAGAGTCAGATATTCAAAGGGTAGAGGTCTGGTCCCTTCTGAAATGAAATATTACTTAATAATACGTAATATGTTTATATTATACGTTATAAACGTAATATTATAATATTACGTTTGATTAAATATTATGTTAATATTCCACATTCTAGGAGAAATAAGTTTGGAAGTCACGCGTCTCATATCCGAAACTTCAGTCAGAATGGACTGAAGTGAACCATAGCTAATTCTTCACTTTTAGACAGTTTATGAATAATGTTTATAAGACTTCTACGCTCAGCTGAACATACATCGTGAATGCTTTGACGTTTGTCAACTTTTTTGGAAGTCATCATTTTCGTCACTTCCACGGCATGTTCCAAGACTTAATGCAGATTCTCTGCTTCACTAATTCTGCTATGAAAAACGAGACGACAGTACAAAATACGCAATTTCAGAACTCTAGTGTACAAAAGTGATGGTAGCTACGAAATTGTAATTTTCGGCTCATGCATTGGCGGGTTAAAGGTCGATATCTGACAACAGTCTTCACGCTGCGTGTTTTAGCCCGGAGGATAGCACGTCCGTCCCGATCCTTGTTGATCACGCCTCGTTAATGTCTTCCACCTCTTGCATGGGTCACTATGTTGAAACTCGCATAATTATTTAGTTTTTGTGAACAGGACTGTGTTATAGTTGGACCGAAAGTGCACAGACTAATGTTCTAGGTGGACTTGCTTTAGAACAGGTCTTTGCGAAGAAGAGCATGAATGGCAACAAGGTGGAACACACGTGCCTTCTTTTTTTTCGTTCGGCGAGTTGTGATAAAGAGGTGAAGAATGGATGTGAGTTGATTTTCCCTGTTTTTGGGATTCCTGTTTTTCACAAGCTGCTGCTTGGTGTTCCAATCATGTTTTTCGTGAGATGAATTGAAAGCTATTTCCATGAGCTTTTAAGGTTATTATTCCAATGACTTCAGCATCACAGTTGTCTCTACTAAAAGTGTAGCTTGATGGAGATCTCGGCTTCGAGTCAATGATTCTTCGATTTTCAAAATATTCTTCCTGAGTTTTAGCATGCGTTGGTAAGACTTTTTTTCAACTGCAGTTGAAACTTCTTTTTCCCATGTTGCAACATTTTCATACTAGTTAATAATATTCTCTGACAACGTATCACTATACTGAATCATTTTTAGAGTAACGATACTTATTTTTCATACACGTGTTTTGATGACTTTTACAGAATTTTGATTTGTAGACAATAATGCCGTGGATAAATGTTAATAAATAGTGTTTTTCTTGTTTACTGATTGGAGTGCTCTTACCTTTGGTGTACTAACCATTATTATGATCTTTGTGCCATTTATCATGTATTTATTTTTCAGCTATAGGGTTAGGCCCAGCTTAATATTTTAGACACACCATAACAGTTTTCAGCTTCAAGCTCACAACTTGCAAATATATGAGTGCAAAAAGTCTACACGTATTATTTGCACGACTGCTGAGCAGCATCCAGAGAATAATATGCTAAAATGACGTCTCCGTTTTATCTCAAATTATAGTAGCCGTGACAAATACTAAATGCATTCATATTATTCTAAAGCATTTAGACGCCTAGAATTTGAAACAAAGCGTTATTTTTATTAAATACGTGAGTATGCGGTAGCATGTAGATGTTCAAAATATTCTAAATGTAATTACTACAGTGAAGACGCTATTGATTTATAATGCGATTCTGATTTAAGAATTCATTAGGTAGAGATCATATATATATATAATCAATATCTGAATGGGGATTGCGTCATTATTAATTTTAAACCTCACGCAATTGTTCCTTAAGGAAACAGCCTAAAATCAGTGACTCATCTTTCTTCAAAAATGATATAACGGCTTTATCATCCGAATTTATATTACGGTTAGAATTACATCCACAATGATCAGAATAGACGAATATAAGAATGGAGTTTTACGATTCAATCACCCCACAGTTTTACGATTCATTTAAGAGCGCGTACAGACATCACTCAGCGTGTCACGCGTAAGGAATACACAATTAAGAGTAAACACAAAAAAATGTGTGTTCAGAGTTCAGTCCATTGAGTGCGCCCTCTAGTGGCGATATCTTGTATCTCCAGTCTCGTTAATCCTGACTAGATGGCACTGGAAGCTGCCCGGATCACTGATAGTCCAAATTAAACAGAGTTTTCCTTAAAATGCACGTAATACAAGTTTTAGATGGATAGAAATATAAAAATCGATGTTTTTTCCATAAATGCATGCAACGTTTCCTAACAGCTGTAGGAAGTGTGTCAGTTCCAGGACAACAGGATGCGCGCATAATTAATTTTGTACTGACCAGTGGCGGCTCGTCCATAAGAGCTGCAGTCCCCCCTGAAATTATTTTAAAAGATTGTATTTTCGTTTTTCATTCTAATTGGCTTAATTTCCATTTAAGAATTCAGTGATCAACGAAAATGGTAAAAAAATCTTAAAAAACGCAAAAGGAAGACGGAAAATCAATCAAGAATTGAGAGAGAGACAGACCAGATCTGCAGCAAGTTTTGCCCCTCCTGAGGATCCGAAATTAATGCAATAAGCAAAGCGAAGCGGGAGAAAAGCATCCATTTCTCAGCCTGAAATTACATTCATTTGAGCTGCATTTTTCACAGCTCTCGACTTCCTCAATTAGCTTTTTTCACTTTTTCTCAGTAGTTCAGTCGTTAAGTCGTTTTTATAAATCCAATTCTGGATATTTGTAATTTGTTTGCTTCCTTATGTTTCTTGGGGTGCTGATTACGAATCTGAGGTGCTCCATCGATAATTTTTTGTGGGAATTTCCGTTATAGCCAAAAAACATGACCCTCCCCAGTTTTTTGCTTATAACTCAAAATCTATCAATTTTTAGTATAACGTCATTATATATCAAAATAATCAGCTCAAAATTAACTACCACTTTTGAAGCACTACTTGTTTCTGAGCTGACGAACCGCCACTGGTACTGACCTTTCAATAAAATTAGTATATCCTGCTTTTTTTAAAAAAAAAACTTCCGTCCGAATTAACCGGATGCCATGCGGGATTCTACTGTATGCTTAATATGCTTCATAACATGTTCGAGTATTCATTAAAATGAATGCTGTGTGTCTCTGTGTGTATAATAATGAAGATAATATTCTATTAAAATTATACGAAAGATTTCCCGTTCCAAGTGCTTAATATTCTGAAAATTTACTTTCAGAAATGTAGGAGTAGATAAGAAAAGACAGAAATCTTTATTCGATATTGAATTACAAACTGAATTGAGCTATTATTCTGAATGCAACATTAAATGGTAAAAGTTTTTCTTTTATTTCACAAATTGGAAGATTTCTCTATAAATATTTAATAAATTCATTAAGATTATTGATTGGCTCCGAAATCTATAAAAATATCATAAAGACCAGTATGAATATTGACAATAGCATCAATTTAGAACTGACCAATTATATTCAGATAAAATTATGCATTTCCTCCAGTAATAAATTTAAATTATTATCACGAAGTAAATCATTTCGAAGTGTTTAGAAAGTTCTTAATTAAATTTGTCTTTATTCCAATCAGTTCCTTTATAACAAAGCGCGCTTAATTAAATATAGCAGAATTAACAAAAACAATCTCGCAAGGTAAATTGTTTTGCCAATTTTCCTACAGCATCTTTAAATAAATAATCAATTAATTACATCTCTCAGTAAACGGTACAGACTTTGTTATTTTTTCTTCTTTCAGAAGCAGCAACATTCTTTATAACAAAACAGCCCTAAGCTTTAACAAACCTTTTCTATTCATCCGTATGCAATCGAATGGAAATCTTAATGCGAGTTTAATTTACGTTTCCCCTCTTGTTATGTAGACATGGATCCTCTCCTAGAGCTATAAAACTTCATACATCATTGCCTTCAATGTCATTTTTAGAACGATCGGGCTGAAATGCTTCCAGGGCTGCCATCTCATCAAAGCGAAATTTCACTCTATTTTATCGTTTGCTGTACGTTTAGAAATTTTAATGAGTTCTCTCTCTGAAGAAGAAAATTAGATTAGTATAATTGAAATTCAAACAATAGACTGAACTTTCTAGCCGAGTGAAATGTTTTCTCTTTCATGCAATTTTAAATCAAATTCCATTTAAAATATTTGCAGATTAAAATTAGATGCATTTAATAAGAGTTTCTAAATATATACTCGTTCCTGGAGGAGATATCACACTGGCCACTTTAAAAGTGATTAGTAATTCGTTGAACCAAAATTTTAATTTTTGTTTTCTTTTATCTTTAATGCGTATTAATAAGATATATTATAGTTGGAAATATGATTATGAACAATATATGCCCAGAAAGAAATAACATTCTCATAAAGATAAGAATTTTTTATATCATTGAACATTAGGTTAACCATTATAAGCATACCTTGTATCTTTGTAATGTGATAAAAATAATGTTTGTAAATAATGTAAGTAATAATGTCAAGCAGTAATATATCTTAATATAAAAAAAAATATTTGAAATGGAATATATACCTGCGTAAACCCTTATGCAAATGAATGAAAAATATTAAAATTACTGCAAATGTATTGGGTGGAGTAATAATTCATGAGCTTTTTATTTTTTAAAATTTACGAGTATTTAAAACAAATTTAATATTAATATTTTTTTCTAATGTAAACTCCATTTATGTCCAAGACTTTATCCCATCTTTCAAGCAGTTTATTAATACCTTCGCGATAGAAATTTCCCGGTCTTCATTTAAAGAATCCTTCTAACTAAGCCTTTAAGACCTGAAAATAATAAACAAAAATGGCAAATATTGATTATTTATCCTAACTCCTGCTGCTTACAATATATTCTTTTTTTCCTAGTAAACACTATTTTATGCATAAACGGCATTTTTTTAATCATAATTAATGAAATTGATATTTAGGCATTCTGCTATTTGCCATTCTAAAGTAACTTCAATAATAATAAATTATAAATTATGTGTTACAGAATATTTATAAATATAAAAATATTTCATACAATTAAAATTCGAAGGTAAACAAACGTATGTATGTATGTATGTATGTCCTTCTATCTTCTCACGAACCGCCGAACGGAGAAGCGCGCGGAAGGTACCAAAAGATGGGGAATAATCCAGGGAAGCCATTTCGGCTATTTAAATTCCGAAATTACAATTAGTGAAAAAGATATTAATTAAAAACTAATTTACAACAATACTTTTCATTGTTTCGGATACTTTACAACAATACTTTTCATTGTTACAGCGCAATTCAAAATATATTTTACTCTTGAAGTCGTTTACTTTAAAGAACATTGTTACAATAACAATAAAAAAGTGACGCTGACAGAAATAAAAAATGTATTGTTGGAAGTGTATAAATTCTTTTTTTTATCCCGTGATATAACGTCAAGCAGAATCATTTTAACGAATTTACAGGCGTGTTTTGTTTCTGTAAAGTTATGCGCCGAAAGATGTAGATTAGTTGTGTTAGTGATTTTAATCATTATTCATTGATTTGACCAAGTTTAAATATTTCTGGTAGCTGCTGTTTTAAGCTGATATTTTAAAGTTACTATTTTTGGCTTGTTCAATTTTCGCTTTTTCCGATGCCTAAAAGTTACACGGATGATGGAGTTACACGGGATGCTGCCGGTAGACAGCAGGCAATTAGAAAACGTGAAAGGAGAGTTGCTGAAACTGACGAAGAAAGAAACCGCCGATTGTCAACTATGGCATAACGTGGCCAGAAGAGAAGAGTGGAAGATACAGAAGAACAAAGAAATAGCCGATTGTCACACAGTATTTCCTTTTTAGAGAGCTTATGTGTTTGGATTCATTAATATAGGGAAAAAATCATTTTCTTTCCTTTTTTGTATTAAGGTGTTTATCTTCGTAACGTTTGTTGGGCAAAGTAAGTGACAATTTTTGTTGAGAAAAACAGAGGCGGGCCATATGAAAATATATGGACCCCGAAGCCTCACATGACCTCGCTTCTCTCCGCCCTGGAATATCACATAATTAGAGATAACCCGTGCAACGCTGGGCCATACAGCTAGACTAGAATTAGATAGACCAGAGATTCCGAACCTGTGGTACGCATTCCCCTGGGGTTCCGCAAAGGACCATTTGGGGGTACGCGAAATAAAGTTGTTAATGGCGGAAACAAGAAAACATAAGGGATTAAAAAAGTTATAGAACTTTGTTTCTCAGAGTCCCTTGGTATTTAATAACTATACCACTTGAATAGTTGATTAATACGGAGTGTAATTATTAGCAATCCTTATAAGTTAATGCAAAATTATTACAATACTGATTTAATTTATTTTGGCGTTAAACTAATACTATTGTAAAAATGCAATAAAAAATAAAATAAGTCGAGCAGATGTTTTCCAGGCAAATGTCAAATCCGAGTTATTTAACATTTAAGCTATTCTAAGCCCTTATAATTATTGATGAAAACTTCTTAGTATAGACGGTGGGGGAGGCTATGTCAAAAATTTATCAAGAAGTGCGCGAGGGAATAAAGGTTGGGAACCTCTAAGATATACCTTTCATTTCGCTAGGACACGGAATAATTTTTTTTACAAAATAACAAATCTTTTTGTATTTTTTTAAATAGTCCATTTAGACACGTTTTCGTGGGCGGAGTGTTTGAACAGCTCTTTTCGCCTTATTTATTTAAGATAAAATATTGGACATGTGTCACGTGACCTCACTTCTTTTCATCAGGGAATGATGCATTATTCGAGATAGCCCGTGCAACGCCGGGCCACACAGCTAGTATTTCATACAATTCATTCTGTGTCACTACTCAAATATTCTAAAAATGACTTTAATTGTATATGGTGTGGTTGCTACTAACTAAAAATAATGATACATAATTTTTGTAGTGAATGAATTAATTAACTAGTATACAAATTTGTTGTAAACAAGATTCATTTACAATTTCTTATCATCCGACCGTTAAACAAATTTCAGATAAGTTATTTGATTTATTGCAAACAAGTTAAACTAAAATAAGTATTTCAAAAGGTTAAACAAATATTTTAACTCTGAAGTTAAAATATTTAAATTGACACAATAATAATTATTACAAACAAATATGCAATCCATCCGACATTTGCAATTTTAGAAACAAAAGATAATGAATTGTAAACGTAAATATTTAGACAGCAATTCCGTGATATTAATAACTGTCTTTAGAATAGCACAAATAAATATTAATGATAATTCAAAGTAAGTAAAAATCACGAAATAAACTCTGATAGAATCGAATTAAACAGACAAGGAATCCATTCGAGTCCACTTTTTCAAGGGCTTTAGACTAAATTCGAAATGGATTCAAATAAATTGGGAAAGTTTTCTATAAGAGATTTGACCTAATTCTAATCGAAATGGATTCAAATAAATTGGGAAATTTTTCTGTAAGAGGCTTGACTTAAGTATAAAAGACAAAGAAATTTCGTTATTTAATTCAATGTTTTGAAAATGATTATTTAAAACTATTTTCTTATCGAAAATCCTGAGCTGCACAGATGATTCAACTTGAACTATAATATTTGAACTGAACGTTATATTTCAAATGCAAATATATCTAATATAACTTTATAAGTTCAAAGCTACCATAAATTTTCATCAAAGAGCTTAACTTTTGAATTCATACATGTATGCATGCAAATTACCTTCGCCGTGAAATGTTATCACAAGTTTAAACATTAGTATTCATTACATGCATTTTAGAGACGACATTTCAAAAATTAAGACTTTCAAATGAATGAATACCTTTAGAATCAGACACAAAGTGATCTTTAATTGAATAATTTAGGGAAAATTCTATGTATGGAGATTCTAAATTAAATTTCGAAAGCATACTTCATATAAGATATTTGATAGCTCTAAAAGTTACAACTGCTTCAAAACTTTCGTCTGTTTCTGGACTTTATATAAGTAAACTATATATGTTAAGTTGGGCATTCACTTTAAGGCTGTCTATGCCATTTGTCTTAAGCCCGTTTTTTTCCCGCCCATTTTAATCGAGAGATTACGTACGTCATTCACGCAGCCTCCAAAGTGCGCTACCGTAGTTCTTCGAACACCCTATTCCTCCCCACACTCGACGGATTTCCAATTTTCTAGTCTTGTCGTGAGGTCTCAATCTAGTCAGATCCTTTGATGTGCCGCTAGCCTCTCATCGGGTTCTCAAATTTGATTCGGCGCATGAAGTCTTGGGTTTTGAGTTCGTTTGAATTCTACCGCTTCCAAATATTTGTTCCAAACTTTTCGACCTTCACGATCGCTTTTTCCTTCCCGTGTTACCAAAACTTCCATTTTGGAAGGCATGTGGATGGCCTGTTTTAGGTTCTATTTCTACAGAGGCCGTTCGCAGATTTTGGGAAGGTTTTTATTGGAAAGAAATCGTTTTGTTTAAATGAGTTTTTTTAAGTTATTATTTACTCAGGGGATTTATTACCTTATATAGAAAATTCCCAAAGAAATTCCTTTAGAGAAAAATTTCCCAAATATTTTGAATCCATTTCGAATTTAGTCCTTAGCCCTTGACAAAGTGGACTAGAATGGAGTCCTTGTTTGTTTAATTCGATTCGCTCAGAGTATTTTTCTTAGTTTTTTGCTTTCTTTGAATGGTTTTGATTTCTATTGGTTTTTTTTGTATGCAGCTGCAATTGCGCGCTACATAAACATTATCTAAATTATATTGTTTAAATTTAGTTGTTAATGTTTAAAGTTTAAGTTAAAATGTTTTTAAATTTGTTGATTCTATTTTTTCTAGTTGATTGTTTTTAAGCTGGCATTAATAATGTTTCGATAATTGCAAAATAACATTCAAAAATAAATAATGGATTTAAGGCTATGTTTTCGTTTTCCTTTGAAAAGAAATACTCTTGTTTTCTTATTCTACAACATAGTAAAAGACATAGAATTAGTATACCTAAAGGCATGATAAGGCCCCTGCAGCCCAAAGGGAATGCCCAATACTACACGCATTAAACATGCGATGAAATCAACAAGAAGATAAAAGTATCTATCACTGAAAACGGTCCAAATGGGATGCTTACATTACGATTGGAAAAAGTTAACGTGACTTATATTCCAAAATATTCGAGGACAAGTGCAGATGAAGTAGAAAAAGCAATATACATAAAAGAAGTCAAGAAAAAAATAAGCAAGTTCTGTCAAAGAAGAAGTGCATGAAGAAATCACATTAATTATCTGGGTAGAAAGTCACGTTTTTCACTTTAGAAGTTAGTGGCTACTGTAAAGTTAAGAAAGTGACTGGTTAATGCAATCACATGACAAAGAAAATTTCGCTTGCTGGATCCATTCTTTAATTGTCATCGCAACAGGTGCTACCATATGATTCTGATTTAGGGTTTGTCCACTAGCGAGAGAGAGAAATATGGCCTCACCTTCCTGAAGCTGTTCATTGGATCTTGGTGAAAGTGGTTACTAATAACGAGTCCTTATTATATCATTTAACCGCGCATTGGTAGCGACAATTCTAAGCACTTAGAGAATCCGTCAAATATCGCAAGGGTCATAAATTGTGAAAACGACGCTACGCAAGAACATGGTCCCAAGTTGTTTATGTGATATTTTTTGTTGCTTACAGGAAAATTCATTATCCGAAATGACAGAACAGTCACCATGGCGAGAGTGTATTTTACAATTTCCCTTTCCGTCATTTTGACAATAAAGTTCATCGACTTGGAACGAAAACAATAAAGAAATTTAATAAAATTTCTAAAAAAAATATCGTTGAAAAATCTGCATTATTCTAAATTAATGTGATATTTGTTGGTTTTTCATAAGTTGTGCAATTATTTTTGTGATATTTTGATACATTCCTCAACAGCAGAATACTTTTTTTAAAATTAAAACTCCATATTCCAATATGAAATTTACACACCTCAGAAAAAAAGGTTTGAATATCCAAAACTACAATTATTTCAACTAAAAGAAAGGTTTCGAAATTACAGAACGTTGCTAAAATGTAATTTCGGATTGACTGAACAAATATTAATAAAGACATTACAAATTCTGCTTCATTATTATAATTATGAATCTTAAATATGCATCTTAGTAAAATATATGCATGCAAAAGAGCTGCATTTCGAATGCGCTGGGCCTGTTTGATTTTGAAATCCATACGGCCTTCAGCAGCGGAAAAGAAAAATTAAAGTCACAGTATACAGTCAAACAGCGAGCAGTTTGATGTTAAAGTACATGATCTGTTGGAATTATCAAGTACATGATTGCATTCATATTATGAAGATTCTCTCATCAGTTTCAGTAGATATTTTATCATGTTTATTACATTAAAATACTTCAAAATACCACTTCCAAAAGAGAGCAAGCTTAAAAGTTTCTTTTACTTTTAAATATCAAGAATTTTATGTAACGTTTTTCTCAAAAGGCAATGTGTCAATGAACCCTTCTTTTCAGACTATGTTTAAAAGACTGTTTTGAATTTCTTCTTTGTGAATAAATATTTTTCTTTCCAATTTATTCCGAAATGGATTCAGGCCTTAGAGGTAAATTCAAATTATTTTTAGATCTAGAGTCTTTTTCCTCTACAGAAAACATATTCTGATTTTGACTATTTGTATTTTTAACTCTTTCACAATTAAATCTTCCCTTATTTCGTATTTATATCTTTGGACTTCGCAATTTTTCCTGCATGATGCAGCACTTCTGCACATCAAATAAATTGTTTTGTCTTTTTTAGATATTCAATCGATTCATGCACACGAGATGTGCATCAAATGCAATGGATTTGTTCGATTATGGAATCCAGTACACATTCAACAGGAGAAAAAAGGACATGTCTTAGACGCATAGCGTAAGACAAGGTGCAGATGTAGTTTACATGTCATCAAAAGTTACATTTATCATGAAAATCATTCCATTCAATTTTATTAATAGTTTTTCATAGGCTTGAAAATATTTCTCAGTATGGTTTAGAAAAGAAAGAAAATTCTTCGAAATACTACCGTGAGGAGATGAAATCTAGTATTTCTTATTATTTTTAATTATTTATTAAATTATTATTACTTATTAGTACTTTTATTTTACTTATAAAGGTCTAGGAATCTTTACGTTTGTCTCAAAGTGAATAAGATCACGCTGTTCTGAACACATGGATAACAAAATCAAGCATTTCTTTCTTCTGCTAGGAATAGAATTGCTTTTAAAGTTTCAACTTTTAAAGTTGGAGATTCAAGTCACAATACAATGAAAAAGTTCATAGTAGTGTCTCCCTCATTGTTTGGCCTAAGCGCAAGTTCTTACTGTTGACTTTTTTTTATATAATCGCCTAAATCGTTCAATTGCTTCTAGCGTATAATGGACAGATACACTGTCATTTACTTCGTATTACCTCCAAATTGCCTCTTCTTCAGGTGAAGTGAAAGAGACTTTTAAAAGTTTCTTCCCGAAAAAAACGAAAAAATAATTACAGCTGGAGACAGCCCTGATGCGTTGATTGGCTAGGAGAAATTCAGAAAAGAGGCTTCGTAAAGCAAGAAGAGAAAACTAAGAAAAATAGGGAAGAACGCTTTGTCTGAGGACGTGGTTTATACAGTAGCACCTATTCTTAGAAATATGGAATAAGAATTTTTGGCAAATTCCGAAATTTCTAATGTTGAACACAACCAAGTTGCTTTTAAATAATGTAACGGATTTGCCATTATATGGAATTTCAGAACAAAATATACTTATTTTTGAAACGTTATTTTTAAGCTAACACAGTAACTGAATAATGTTACAGATCTTTTCGCTTCTAATTAATTCAATCAAAGATAAATTCATAAGATAGTTTGAAATGGAGATATAAATGAAGAGAAATGCTTTGTAAATTTGAAAATACATAAATCCTAACATCCCATGTGCTTCTTCAATGGTTTGAAGAGATGAAAATCACATGATTCGAGGGCCGGGTATACAGAGGATGTTCCAATATCTCCCAACGGAAAAACTATGCCAAATGACGTGTAATTGAAGGCGTATGCAGCCGGGTGTTGTCGTGAAAAAACAGGACACCTTTTGGAAGCCATTTCTGTCGTTTAGACGCAACATCCTTATCACATATCAGACTTCTATTGCCGACCACGTTTCCGTCAACGTCACTATCTTATAACTGAGACTTCCTCGCATATCCGCACAGCTTGGTCCATGTAATGGCGGTGTTGGAATGCCATCATCATCTCAGCTATCTACGCTGGGGATTTAATTCGCATGGAAAATTTGTGCACCCGTCAAAAATCTTGCTATCTTACTTTTTGAAACACATAATTAAATATATTAATCCAAAGCGTTATATAAACAACAAAGGGCATATTTACTATATGGCCCTTAAAGTGTCATTGAGAAAACGCTGACCATATGGATGAATCGGGATAATTGTCAGCGATGAAATAGTTAATGCCATATTATGAAATTTAAGGATATATTTTCGGACGTAAACGAAGCAAAAAATATTCTCAGGTTTTATCTTTGAACTGATTAAAGCAATTTTATCTCCTATATGTTACACGCTTATATTAAAGAGTAATTGTTTCATATTTATACAGATGAAATTTTTTAATCAAATTTTCATTCAGTTCCTAATTTCCAATTTCTTGAAATTTTGTATACTTGTGTGTTACCGATAGCAATGAACTTTTTAATATTTTCAGAACTCAAATATCAGCTAATCGAATAGTATAGTTAAATTTTGATTCAATATGAGTGCCGTAAACTAGTAGTAAATTAGAAAATAAATTGGATTCCAAGATACAGCAATACTTATAATTATGAATCATTATTTAAAGATTAAAAAAAGAAAATAAAAAAGTTAAAATAAAATTTACTTTTTAGTACATAAATGAAGGTGTGTGTTTTTAAAAGTTATTTCATTAAATTTATCTTTAATGGAATTACCTGTAGGTTGAATCTAAATTTTAAAGGGAAAAAATTAATTCTTGCTATTTTGTTTTACTTTCAGTTGAAACATGCAATTGGGAATTCCTATTTCCTAAAGAAATTCTTTTTGATATTGATAACAAATGTCTACTTTTTTGGTTTAACGAATGTCTGAAATTTCAAATTACTCCAGTAAAGGTAAGGAAATAGGTAATTTCCTGTTTTATTGTTCTAAATTTGTTTTCTAGGCACGAAAGAGATTTCATTTTTTAACTAAAATATTTTTAAGGCTATGGATAAGAATAGAAATCAATAAAAAGATATATAAATAAAGCAATTTATTTCTTATTCTATTTTTTAATTCACCTCTTGAGCATTGAGAAATTTCCATTAGTTGTGGAAAGAAAACCTGATTTCAGAGTTAATTTATTTTTTACTTTTGTCGAAATTAAATGACACACGAAGAAAATATTTTTAAAAATATTAATGACTTCGACTTCGGGAATTTTGATGAAATTCGATAATTTTAAACAACCCGAGACAGAAAGCTAAGCTTTAATTTATGTCTGTCTGTCCTGTGTGTATTAAAACGACAATTGAAAAACGCAACAAGTGAAAATGATGAAATTTCGCAATTGTTTGTTACCAGAAAATATCGGAATTTCATCAATTGTTGAATTAAATCATACTTAAAAAAGAAATGCATAAATAACAGGATTCTTTACAGTATTATGGTACATATTAACAATTATGGATTTTTCTATAGGGGACACCATGTTGTTTTTGGTGAATGCCGAAATATATTTTTTCAGAAAAATCCAATCTGCCGTTGCAGCCAAGAAATCGAATCAGTGGAACACATGGTTATCAAATGTAAATTATGGAATAAAATAAGAGAAAATTGGCCTAGAAATTGGTCAAATTGGAATGTGGTGAAACTCACGCAAATCCAAGTGTGTAAAGAGGGAGCAAGAAAAATGGTTGATAGTCACTTATTATCCTTAATTGGGGAACAGGACAATATTTATTCACTTGTTGTAAATACATTTGTCCTTTATTTGGCTCATATTTATGAACATATTGCAGACTTATGTTCTGTACTAAGAACAACACGCATTGGCAAGTGGTTAAGATGTTGAGTTGGCGGCTAATCACTGTTACCAACAAGTGTCGCCTGTGTATTTGTCGCGTTTTGAGGCGTTTCGCTGAAGCCTATTGTCTTTTATACCGTGCGGCTTCGGCCAAGTCGGGGCTTGTTTGCTTCCATAGGTACCTTTTCATCCGCGTTGGAAACAAAATCCCGTATATCGAAATTTCATTAATTATTTTAATTTTATAAAGGGAAATATTTCATTATTTATCGATTTACTGACTTTATTTTTTTCAGTTAATATACTGTGGCAAACAATTTAGAGGCACTTCAAAATTGCCTCTACATAATGTGTGTTATGGACGAGTTTTCTGTTTTATTTATTTGAGGTAATGTAGATCTTCGGCTATGCCGACCGACTTCAGTGTTATGATTTGTCAATGGGAATCTTCAAAATTTCAAAACTCTGTTTGAAGCTTTGAATTGATGTTTAAAGGAAGTTTTTTAATATTATGGCTAAAGGATACTTTGAAAGTATTGAATTTGATGTTCCTATTCCTGTAGCTCTGAATAATTACTTAAAATAAGAGCTCATTTTGTGGAAAGGTTGCCATTGTTGTCCAAAATCGTTCTTTTAGATGGCTTGTAAGGCTTGTTTGGTAGTTAAATTTTTAAACAATCGATTGAGCTAATTATAATCATTACATTTCCCATTTAGACGTTTTAAATAAAAAGAACAGAATTAAACAAACCCAAAGAACACAGAATTCAACGCTTTCTGTACTGCAGGAAGAACTAGTTCCAATTTGGCTCTTGATGCAATATCCAAACAGATTCGGCCATCGCTGAAATTGGAGAGTAGACGGAAAATGATCTGCGTATCCAAAATAAACAAAACAGAAAATTCGTCCATAGTAGCAATTAAAATTATCCGTGTATTTTTCCAAATAAAATAGATTGTTGCAAATGATTTAAATATTAATTGGCTCCATGCAAATTTATTAAGAAGGAAACAAGTTTATTAAGATAGTTTAGACGAAAGATTTTGCCAGCAAATGTTTCTATATCCTAAAGTGTGGAAAATGCCACCTCGACGACAATTATTTTAATATTTTCAGAACTTATCTCCCAGTTAATCAATTAATTAAAATAAATTTTAATTTCGCTCTAGTGGCGCCATCTGATACTAAATTAGCGAAAAGAGTTTTCACTGTACCAAAATAATTAATATTGTGAATTACAAATTAAAAACTAAAAAGAGAAACCTAATGAAACGAAAAGTATCTACTTTTATTACACTATTAAAAGTGTGTTTTCAAAAGCTGTGTTCATTAAATTTATTTTATATGTATCTTTTGTATGAAAAAACTTATCTAAAGCTCATTACCATTCAATAAAATAGTGATAAAAAATTTTATATTTTAATTATAAAATGAAATATATAACGTTTGATCTGTCATAATATCCGTATGTTATTTTACGAAAAGCAGTTTTATAAGCAACGTCGTAATAAATAAATTAGGAATTGCTTTATTTCACTTCTTTAAAGATGGAATGTTTTCTTTCTCTTACAAAATTCATTTATTTTCCTAAAAAAATTTTCTTACCATTATGACCGTTCATGGAACTTATTATTTTTCATTGCTCAAATAATGTAAAATTATCTTGAGAAAATGCGAGAAAGGTTTAAAATCCAATAACACAAGTGATAATATTAAGTGTTGTTTCCGAAAGGAAATATCTTTGCATCATTATAGTTTTTTTCCCTTGATGGAACTTAACGTCATTTTTACGACTTTTTCTCAGACATCATTAACTTAACAGTGAACAGATTTTACTTTCTAAATGGTAATTGTAATGAGAATAATAAAAAGGTAACACGGTTAAGAAAACATATTCCGGTGTTATCTTTCATACTTTTCTTTCGTATGCTTATGTAGTTGTTTTCTACCAAGTTCGGAAATTCTTTTGAGCTTAGTATTAAGTTATTATTAGTACTTTAACTGGTATTAAAAATGTTAACGATAAATTGGTTATATAGGATAAATAGATGTAATTGAAGTTAAAATACAGGGAGGTTATAATTAAAGTTACCCCTATTTGGACCTACTTAGAGTCCGTTCTGGTAGACGGATGTCGATGAAACTTGGTATATGAGGTATAGTGAGCATGGGGAAAAGAAATCTGCAATAAAAATGATGGTTCAAATTTCGACCACCAGGTGAAAAGGGGGCGCATGAAGAACAAAAAAAATACAAATTTGAAACACAAATCACAACATATGTTCAATGTGCATTCCATTTGCGTCAAGCACACGTTCAAAGCGTGTTATAGCGTATTCAACAGTAGCGCGAAGGGTGTCTCGATCGATTGCAGCAACATGGCACGTTATGCTTGCTGTCGATTCAGGCAGAGTCTGTATGCTTACACCATAGGCACAATCCTTCAGGAATTCCCACAACCAGAACTCATAGGGATTCAAGTCCGGAGAACGAGGAGGCCAGGCAGTCGGAAGAGCTCTCGAAATTACCCGATTATGTTTTCCAAAGCTTACCTCTACATAGGCCCTTTTCGTAAGCCTTTACAGCGACGATGTTCTCGTAGTTCACAAATTTCTAACATTTAGATGAAACAACTTCATCAGTAAAGCTTGTTCTTTCTTCTCTAACGGCACGGTGAAATATGATTTTACGGCAGTGACTACTGGCATTTTAAATCGTTCCAAATTTCCATAATGTTCTTTCTCGTAAATGAAAACCGCCATATATTGCCCGAAATTTTAACTATTATATTTCTTATACAGATTTCTTTTCCCCATAGCCCATATAACGTACATACCAAGTTTAATCGACATCCGCCTACCAGAACGGACTTTTTGTAGGTCTCAATAGGGCAACTTTAATTAGAAAAACCCTGCATATTATGAGAAGATTTTGTTGAAGACTATACACTCTTTATATGCATTAAGTTAGACAAAAATTTGATTTATGGCTGAAATAACAGTTTTGCTGAATTTTTTACTGCAAAATGTGTAAAGGGGGAGCTCTATTTGAAATCATTATTTCTTTTTTAAATTTAAATTTTTTTAATCGTCATGAATATAAATATATATATATATGATAACATATTTATTTATAAGTAAGAAAACAAACACATCAAGCATTCACTTCAAGAATTTCAATTCATTACAAATCTATATTTAAATTTAATCAAAATTATTAAATTAATGCCAAAAGTACCTATAGAAAGTTTTTTGAACATATTATATTAATTCTGTTACTATTAAGACTAAATTAAAAATTAAAATATTTATATTATATATAAATTGTATTGCATTTTAAGCAAGAAGGTATCGCATCTTTTTTCACGACGAGTGGTCGTCTGTTTTTCTTCATGAATATAAACGAAGAATATTTTTATAGCTAAGAATATTTTTAAAAAATATTTCAACATTTCTTTAAAAACTTTAATTATAAGGTTCTCGATTGTACTATAGATGGCTTAGATGTATGTTTCGATATTAGTATAGTTATAAACTCTATAAAATAATAATGTGTTATTTCTAAATGTTTGCATAAATTTAGACTTATTATATTTTATTTTACAACAAATTTCTATGTTGACATAACAAAATACAAGCACTTTCTAACTTCAGAATGTGATCCTAAAATAAAAAGCTTTTTAACAAACGCAATAAATTTGGATCATTAATTTATTTCTATTATATAGACATTTGTTTGTTAAGTTCAAAAATTTGAAATCAACTTCATAATTCATCGTTCATTTTTTTCTAAAGTTGGTAAACATATGTAGGTAATGGAGGTAATTTCTAATGTAAGCAAACAAAACTACAAAAACCATCAAAAATGCATTGTTGCAAAAGTTTCCTCCTCACTCTATGCATCAAGTTGATGCCAAGAGATTAATACCTTTGACATCTAAGCATGTTTTCTTTGTTTGTGGAGGAGGATGAAAATGATAGATGGATATAAAAGGGAAAAAGGACCTGCTTGTGGTGAACAAACAACACTCAGACGGCGTAAGATTAATTGAGGTACATGAATAGTTTTAGGGAAAGAAATTAAAAGCATTCTTTCCAGTGCTGTTCTATATCAAGAGTTATTTTATTGGTTTTTCTCTGTAAAAATATTTGATATTAAGAATGGAATTTTATGCATATTTCAATTTGCTGACTTTAATGCTTTAAAGGGCTGATATACAGAGTGCTCAAAAATTATCTTCACTACTTTACTAACTTTGAATCTGGACTAGATAAAAACAAATAGTTTTTAATATGTGTCAAGATAACTCATAAAGTTTTTTGTTTTCCAGGTGACACAGATTTGACGAAAAATGTACCACAGGAGGAAGCTCAGAGAGACAAAATCCGATACCGAAGTGCAGCGTTGGCATCTGAAACAGATGGACGATGGCCCTTGTGTATAGAGAACACTACCTGTTTCGATAAATGACGTAGGGCAAGCCCATGACGTTGGTCGGAACGATGGTTCATTTCCATACTCTGTCCGAAATTTCGTTGCACTTGGGCATCGGACTTTGTCTCTCTGAACCAGGCTACACACTGAACTTTCCCTTCTGTCGTCCATATTTTTCTTCAAATCCTCGTCATCTGAAAAACAAATAAACCCTTATGAGTTGTCTCGTCATATGCTGAAAACTGTTTGTTATTCTCTGGAATAGTTTTGAAGTTTTTAAAGTCTATATTTGTAAAGATAATTTAAGGAAAAACCGTACGATTCCACGATTCCGGTTGCCGTAATGGCATCAGGCATGGGGTCATGGGCGGCGTTCTTTACTTCCACACAAAACAAATTACAGGAGGCTGCCTTTTTCAAACAGCCGCTGATGTCAAAGGCGTAGGACTACCTTACTCGCGTGACTCTTTTCCGATTTTCAAATTTTTTTGTAACTTTTGTTGTTACCCTTTATATCTAAAATAATACATTAGTTATGTTTTCAACATATGTAGTTACCGAGATATGGAGGATCGCTTCACCAATTCTTGAGAATTTTTGCCCAACTTTGCGACTCAGTAGTCGCTGAACTAAAATTCCGATTTTCAAAATTTTTTTAACTTCTGTTGTTACCATTTATCTCTAAAATAAGACATTAGTTATGTTTTTAACGTATATAGTTACCAAGACATAGAGGATCTCCCATACAACGTTTTTTGTGGCGTTTTGGCATGTGAATCAAATTCCTTCCTGAGACCCCAATGGGAGGAACATAAAAAAATCCCGACCATTTAAATTTCATTTCAAATAATTTTTAAATATTCCATCTACTTTTTCCCTCATACTTATTTAAAAAATAACGCCACCTCCATTTCCACTCATACCCATCCCAAACTGATCAGGAGCGATCTTACGCTCTAGTAACGGGGATGTGATGTGGCGTAGTAGTAGCAGTTTACTTCCAAAGTTAAACTTAGCTTAGATGCTCAATTTTGAAGCTCAGAAATAGCTGTATAGTGACGGGCATCGTGATTTTGATCCATGGTTAGATAGAGAGACTGATGCCTTCCTCCCTTTCTCAAAATTTGCACTCCATTAGGCGTTAGTTCAACGGATTTAACGTTCAACGGCCCTTGTCTGTACAGAAAAGCATTGGGAAACCCCGAGTTCCTAAAATTTCCTTGATGTTCAGAGATTTACAAATGCATGGAAAGTAGGAAAGCATTGGGAACCTCGTATTCCTAAAATTTCCTTGATGTTCAAAGATTTACAAATGCATGAAAAGTACGAAAGGAATTCTTATGTAACGAATGTAAGAGGGAAAGGTATTTTTTTAAACAAACGAAAATCTTATGCTAAGTTTTCAATGTATATACCTAGAACAAAACGGACAGTAGAAAACAAGGCAAGTGTAAATTGACTTCATAATTTATAGTCATGAACATGTACAGCTGTTATAGCAGTTATACATATTTATAACTTTTAATATAATCCGCTACACAAGAATCTAAATTCAGAAATGAGCTTCCACAACAACGCGTTTAAATGCTTTTCTAATATCAAAAAGGTAAATTTCGAAAAATTTTACAAAGTTCTACGCAAGGTTAAATCTTATGAACCAGATTCGATATTCAGATATCTTGCGATAGTTCAGATTAGAAAAGAATCGCCAGATATCATCATGTTCTTGACACTTAAGATTTTCATTTCTTGTCATTCCCCCTCAGATATAGGCATCTTAAAGTACATCGATTCAGAAAGGATTGTTTACTCTTAAGGTTATTTTTTATTGTTTAAAAAGTTATGTTTCCTATATTTGCAATATAATCATTTACTGCAAAAATCAAGCATTCAAATTATGAAGAAATTAACTATTTAAAATTGACATCGATACTGAAAACAAATCAAAATGTGCATCAAGAAATATTTCCAAAGTAATTTTTGTTGTAGCGAACATTTTAACTTTAAGTTTGAATTATATTTGCTATTCGAGGAATGAACTTTTTTTTTCATTTCGTTTTAATTTGTACAAATGGGGATTTCCATAAGATAAAATGTCAAAAATTTCCTGAGGGTGTGTTATCTGATAGAGAGTATTACCAATAATCAATTCTTTTTTAGAGCCTTGTAAATTTCTATATCGAAATAAGATCTTAGAGCATATGATGTATTACATCGTGTGGTTATAATAATTAACGGTTTATTTTTCGAAACGCTAAAGTAAAAATTTCAATGAAGATAATAGTACCAAATGTCAGTGGTAGGAACTGCAGAACGTAAGGAAACATAAAGCGCATGAATATAACGAACATTAATAAATGAGGAATTATGTAAAGTGCAATGTGTATATGCTAAATTTTCAATGATTAGTGTATTTTAAAATGTTCAACAAACGTATGTTATGTGTTCAAAGAATATTTCAATGAACTTTAAACAAATAAACTACCCGTATGGTAAAATTTTCAACGAATGTATGAAGTAATGTTCCACTAATGCATAAAATAATGCTCATCAAATAACATATGAATGTAATGAATGTTAACGAATAATATATGTAGCGTATTATGAATTATTTCAGGATTAACGAATAATGCTAAGACTTCCAAAAAATGAACAATAGCAGATTATTCTGTTATAAAACATAATTCACTCATAGGAGCGCAATAATTTGAAGAAAGTTGTTAGAAATCGTAATTAAGAATTAAGCGCACACAAATATCAATTTAATTTAAGAAAAAATAAATAAAATTTTGGCATCATGTTTGTCATCATTTTTTAAAAATTTTGTTAAACATTCATTTCTTCATACTCTGAAATGTATACCAATGACTCTTGTTGCTTTCATGGTGCAACTTTCTTGCGGCATCTTTGTCTACAGGATTCTGAGTATAACCCTTTAAGACCGAGCCCACACGATCGTGCGGGTTAGACATTATATACACTTTAATGCTAACCAATTTGATCTTCAATAATAATTATTATTATTATAATTTAAGAAAAAAGTAATAATAATATTAATATTCAATAATAATGGCAGTAACTAAATAATTTTTTTTACTTCAAATCTCACTAAATATTTTAAGTGTATCTAGCTTTGAGTGGAGGACTGTGAAATTCTGAAATTTATAATTACTGGATATTATAAGCTAACTTCAAGCTACAATGAACTATGATTAATTCAAAGCATTAGCAGATTCCGATGATAAAGAATATCAAACAATTTGAATATATATACATGCAAAACTTCATTACAAATTTCAAATGAAAAGAAATACTATTTAAGGCATAAATATCTGAATATTGAAACAAGAATCGCTCTTTTGAAATTTAATTGCAAAATAAATCAGTTGAAGTATCTCCCTTGGGTTAGAATAAGTTGAGTTGTTGTAAATAAATATGCAATAATTATCAGGAACCTCTTTAGCCTCGGAAAGTCTCCTTTTTATTAAAAAATGGGCTTGTTTCTGTTAAAAGTTTAATTCCCATTACAAACGATAATGGAGGCTCCCATTTTTTCACGGCAAAAATGATTCAAAATTTTCTAGAGAAATAGCAAAATGGCGAGAAAGGTTTAAAATCCAATAGTATAAGAGATAATAGAAAGCGTTGTTTCCATGAGGGAAAAAAGATCGTATTAAATGGCTTTTTTTCTACTGCTAGAGCTTAACTTCACTTTTAAAAATGCGTTCCAGTCATCATTAACTTAACAGTAAACAGACTTTAGTTTCTAAATGGTAATTATATTGAGGGGAAAAGATCAAAATACCGTAAAGAAAGGAATTTCACTGCAGTGTTTTACTTAGTTCTTTCCCTATTGTTTCTAAAATTTTGTTTCCACCAATTTTGAAGCAATTATTATTATTATTTTAGTTTTTACTAAGTCGTATGTAGAATAGAAGGAGTAAATTGCTTAGCACTAATGAAGAATTGCTATTCAATACAATTTCTTCGTATACGCATTGATATTGGTAAAATCATGAACCAAATAGAAATTTTATTTTCTCTATATGTTTTATATATCATATTCGTAATGAAACCTGTTTTTAAATGTAGTAACGATCCCCTTGAATAAAATTCATTTCGATATCCATTATTATTAGTTATATATGGAGATATTAAAACGATATACAAATCATTCATTCTTTGAAAAAATGTTTCTCAAAATTGCATCATTTACATACTCAAATTTAAACGCAGAATTAGTTTAACCCTCCGACTCCTAAACCGACCGTAACCGGCCATGCGACTTATACACTAGTATGCGGATTTCGGCCGGTTGCTGTTCCGAAAGGGGGGAGAAGGCAGTTGGGCGCGTGCTCATTAAAGGGACCAATAGGGGAGAGATGAGAGATGGAAGGCATGCCATTCATATCTCCCACCACCCGTAGTGAGGAGAAAAGAGGGGAACGGGGCTAACGAATCCATTCCACAGATCAATTAGTAAGCAAACCTCCGTATACAACTGTATTCAGATTTTGAGAACTCTTAGTAGTCAGAGGGTTGAGAAAAGCTATTTCTAATATTTTTGTATCTTATTCGGTATTAAAAGGCAATGCAACACGTTTTTTATCTAATATTGTCATAAAATAGAGTTGCGAAATTCGAAACATTATAAAATACATCAGAAGTGTTCCTCCCTTGAATTTGTCGTTTTACCCCACATCAATATAGTACTGTGTAGAACAGGCATTTTAAATGACGTATATTACTGTTATTTAAACTACAATAAACGAAAATAAATAGAAAATTATGAAATCTATAATAAGAAATAAAATAAGCTTTCTAAATTACATTTTCGGTACACTGGAATTGGAATAAAAATACGCAACTAAAAACAATTGTATATTGCCAAATTTTGAAGGTTATTGTTATCCTTATAAGATTTAGTTTCACCTAATATTACTACTTATAAACAGTTCTGAAACTGAAATATTTGTTGGTTACCGTGGCAGAAAGGGCGCAAATAAATATAATGATTAAAAATGCTTGTATTTTCGCTGAACATTGCGGAGATGCGTAGGTAAATATATGCATTAATTAAAATTCAATATACAGTGCTCTTCAAAATTATTAGAACGGACTCTTAAAATTTCAACTTTAGCTCATAAAATTTTACAAATTTTATAATTTACTATTTTATTTTTATTTTATAGTACCTTATTTCATCCTCGATAAATACATATAAATTTTAATTATTTCATGAAATATGAATACTTCTTAGAAAGAATTATTTTTTTAAACTGTATATTCTAGCTGTTCAAAATTATTCGCACGACTGATAACGAAGGTTATCTTTAAGTGAGTACAAATTGATTTGTTTTTATTTTGGTGAATTATAATAATTTTAACGGATTAATTTATTTGGTAATTTATTTTTTTGTTCTATCATTCAGTCAAGCCAACAGAAATGATCAAGATCTAAAAGCTTTATTTTGATCTTCGCCACCACAACAATGAAGAAAGAAAGGATAGGGTATCATATTAAAACCTAGCAAATAAGTGTAAATTGTTTCTGTTGGGTATTTACTATCTGCGCAAGAAGTGTGAGACAACAGGATCCATCCGAAACAAGAGAGGGCCAGGCAGAAAACCGAAAACAAGTAGAAGAGAAGGTTCTATGAATGTAAGATTTCCACAAAAGAAAGAGCAATATCGTCAAGAGAGATTGTGAAAGACTTGAAACTGAATATATCAGCCCTAACAGTTTGCCTTATAATCAAAAACTCAGGGTTGGTAAGCTGTTTCCAAAGAAAAAGACAATGCAATTTCAATTCATCTCAAAACAAAACGTGGCAATGCGCTTGGCCTTTGCAAAAGAGTAACTTTCGAAAGTTTCACAGTTCTGGGACAGTGCTTTATGGCCATACAAAAGCAAGTATGATCTTTTTGGATGAAAAAAACCTAAAAGTGTGCGATCAGGTGCTTCTCTTAAAATGACGAATATCCTACAAAGAGTAAAACTCTAAGGCTGAAATGTGATGTTATGGGGTTGCTTCCCTCTAAAGATGTTGATGAAACAGTGATGCTTAACGGTAAAATGACTGTAAGTACATCGATATCATGTTCCAAAATCTGAAGAAATACGTCAGAAATGTATGCGGGGATCGATGTGTATACCTTTCAACGAGATAATGACATAAAATAAACGTCAAATATTTCCAAAGATTATTTCTCAAAAAACAATATTAAGATACTGGAGTGGCCACCAAAAAGACCAGAACTTAATACCATCTAAAATTTATGGTCAGTTTTGAATCAGAAATTCTCTTTCAAAGAAAGAAGAAATAAAAATCAATTTTTTGAGACGATTAAAAATAAATGCACAGTATCAACCAGGAGAAAGCGCAGAAACTGGTTGATAGGCTGAATTAAAAACTGAGAGTCGATCGAAACCAGAGAAGGCCCATATAAACATTAAACACAGATATTTTGTTTGAAAAAATGTTATGTTATTTTTTCATTGTAAGTTCTTGACCGTTCAAATAATTTTGAAAAACACTTAGTTTAGAGTTATATGAAAATGACTGACTTATTCTGCGATAAAGTTTAAGTTATTTTAAGCTTTTTCTTTTGAAAACTTAATATATTTGAGATGTAAATAAATTTATTTACTGTAATAAAAGTGTAACATTTTCTGTAGCATTCCAATAATTTTGAACAGCACTGTAGTAGATTCTTGCATGATAAAAAAAATCACTTAACAATGATGTTGCATTTTTTAGTTTTTAAAAACAGTAATGAAAGTAGTAGTTTAGGTAAAAATTCACCTTACTCTTGGTAAATTTGACCAAAACTGCCATAATAATAAACTATTTTGATACATGGACTGCCTATCAAATTACATTCATTAGCTCATCACGCTTGTGAGATATGTAATTCACATACAAACGGACGAATGGAAACAATTTTAAAACGTTGATATTAATCCCAGTCTCCCAGTCAAATGTTTACTGATTTTAATTCTTTTTTCATTTGACATATGTGTTGACGTCCTTCCATTCGCCGCGGAGTTTCGCGCCATTGAGGGTGCAGAGTTGAATGAACTTTATCTGCCGCCTTTCGTGTCCTTGGGGGTGCGAAGTTGACTGGAGTTCATTCTCGTTCGGATCGCCTAAGCGAACGGACCCTTGTGTCGTATTCCCCCTTGGGAATGAGAATCGTCTCTCTTTGAATGTTACTACTTAAGAATTTATTTAAATTGTGCCTTGATCGTTCATGTTTTTGTTTACAATAAATTTATTTAATTAACAGTCCACTGCTCTTATTTACCCTCTGATGTATCCTCCAATATGGAAAGTTATCAAATTGAAACTTGTGCTTTTTGCATACTAATTACATTTTATTTGACCTAATTTTTGTAATACTCAAACTTAAACTTATGAAATTCATTAAGAATTATTTGAGTAATCAACCTTTTTGTGAAGTCTGTTCTTGGAAGTGTGGCGGCCTCTCGAACCGTTTTCCTTGACATTTGCTTTTCAATCTCGCACCTTGTCATGAGGCGGCGGGTAGAGTTTTTCCATGCAAGATGCTAAGACGGTGCGAAGGTAATAATGCGCGCGCACTATTGGTCAAGGTATTTATAAGATTACATTTTTCAATTCTGTCGCAGAGAGAGAGAGAGGGCAGCAACAAAGTATAAGCCAACTCACCGTGAAGTATGAGCCTCTGTGGTTGGTTCTACAGCAGTACAACAGACGGTGTTGGCCATCTCGCCTAAGCAGAGTATGAGCCTCCCCGACTGGTTTAGATTTCCCTCATCTGCAAGTAGATGCGGCTTGTTAATCATCAGCTACACAGAATCCAGATGTGCCTGTAGTCCCTTTGCACCTCACTGAACGTGTTCCTCTTCTCGCCAAGTATTCTTGCGTACATGGTAACTTTTGATACGAGATGTATAGTTCTGCTGATTATTTTTGTTTAAATGTTTTAATGCTCTAATTGACGATTTCATTTTGCACAATATACCTTGTTAAAATATGAAATAAATGCTTATTGATGGAACGTTTGCCTCGAGTATCATTTGCAACTTGCTGATCTGAGTCAATGATGAAGTAGGGTATTTTTGAGGTATCCTCTAGCCCCTTCATAAGTAAGAAATTTTAGACATAGAATCATGTTTGTGTACCTCAGAAATAAACTATCTTATATCCAATTTTTCTTATATTGATGGCGTTTTTCGTATTTGCATCATCCCGATCGCTGGGCAGAATGTGAAAGCTTTTAAAGTTTTTTTCAAATTTCTTTATCTCTAATTTATGATTGATAGATTTTGGTTTTAGTGGCGCATTCCTTTATAGAATATACACTTCTTTCTCATTTGGCTTGGCGATGAATCATCAACTATTCAGCCAAGTCAACTATCCTGAGCAACATCGTAAATTACTATGATGGTTTAGGTAGACTGAACGCCCCAAACACAAAAAGCTTAAAGGTCTAAATGCGTGTTAATGTAAAAAATTTTTAAAAATTTTTTTCCTTTATTGTTTTTCTTTTTTTCCCACTTAGATGTTTTGCTTTTGTAAATGGAATATTTTTCTTTTCTTGCAGTTTTTCTATTGCATGTAGTTATTACACGTTTCGAGTTATTTAATGTGCAATAGTGTAATTGTGTGTAATTTCATACATTATTTTTCTGTATGCTCTGTGTTACCAAAAAAATTTAATGCAACGCTCAATAGCAGTCCAACCTAATGCACTCGCTCCAGATAACATTTGTAAACTTGTAGCGTCTAATAATTCAGCAGCAGTGAGAAGAATTTGGTAAGGTCTAGGAGAAGTCACCCCCTCGGGTGTTGTGATTTTTGTTCCACTTCATGTTCGCAACACTGCTTAAGCGTATATCACAAGGACAGTTTATCGTGGTTTGTTTCCGTGGGCACGAGGCTAATGCCACTCGCCAAAAAAGTTTGTAGCACGTCGGAACGGAAATCGTGGACTGTATTCAAGCGGCTTGAAAATGCACACGTTGGTGACGGAAAATCGTCAGCAGCGAAAATTCAAACCAATCGGGTGCGACTTTGACGGTGACGCAGTTCGCCTTCCACTATACTGAAATACTTTCTGACCGGTTGTCTCAACGCTTCGCGCGCTTCAAACTTTTTTGGAAGTTGGCATTACCCTCGTACCCACGGAAACAGACCACGATAAGCTGTCCGTGTGATATGCTCTTTAAATAAGCTTAAAGGTTATAGTTGCTGGGGCATGGAGTGGTGTTATGTTATGTAGGTAGAAAAGAACAAAAAATAACCGCTCTCAGAAACAAATTTCTCATTGGAATACATTTCACTTTGGAACTTCTTTTGATTCTCATATAAAAATGTTAAAATTATTACTCAAGATAGTTTACCTTTGACATAGAGTTATAAGGAACTATTCTAACATTAATATAAGTCACATTTTCAAAGAAAACCACAAAAAAATGGCTTCTGACATATACCAGCACCAGAACAAATGTCAATTTTTTTTTTCTTCTTCAAAACTATTTGTACATCAGAATAAATCTTCCGCTGTCCATTGTTTGTTTAACTAACGGAGGCACCATTTTGCCTTTTTTCTCAATCCATCATTTTCATCCTCATCCTCAAACAAAGAAAACATGGCAAGAACGTCAAAGCTATTAATCTCTTGGCATCAACATGATGCATCGGGCGAAAGAACTTTTGTAACAACACATTTTTATGCTGCACTTATTTTTCTGATCTTTGAGAAAAATGATTTATATGCGTCAGATAACAAAGCTGGGCTTTAATAACTGTACTATTCAAAAAGTACTTATATAATATATGCAATGCAATATTACTTGTAAATTTATATTGTTTATATTTTTCATCTAATGACAGTTTCCCGTATCTTTTATTCAGTCAGGAGGGTAAAGTTTCTTAATATATTAACCGTGAATTTGCCTAAGAATTTCCTAAATAGTAAATTAAAGAAATCATAAATATCAAAATTTATTCAATATATCTAATTTTTTTTCTAAAATTCGCATAAATATATCCTCCCTTAATAAGCACCACTACAAACCTCAATTTTCCAAATTTTGTTAGAGGATATAATGGCGGTAATGGTAGAGCATGCATATAATGGTTATTACTACCGTTATATGCGGCTATTATATGTATGCTATATATGCGACAATATTATGTTTTATTCTTCAATATTTTTCATGATCAATGTTAACGTTATGATAAATTTATACAGACTTTTACGAAATTTTGATCATTTTATTTAGAAAGAATTCCTTTCGTACTAGTGACTTTTCGATATTTTACCAGCACTTATTCCAAATGTGCCTTTTACTTTATTTTATAAAAAGTATGCTTACATTTTATATTTTTGTAGCATGTATCCCATCTAGATTTATACATTCTAATTCCTTGATAGTTGCTTTGTCTCTAATTCTATTTACATCATTTTTGCCGAAGTATATTTAAAGTATACATAAAGAATATTGCTGGAAAGAATTTAAAATCATGGTTTTTTGTTTTAAATTTTTACATAACGAATAATATTCTAATATCTGTTTTTAATTAAAGAATTGTTAAAAATGTTTATTCACAAATTAAATAGTCTGCATAGGGCGAGATAGCGTTATAAGTAATTTTTGTTTTACATGAAAGAGGCAAAGAAAATAGCTTAGATCTTATGAAATTGAAAAGTAAGACTCAGGAAATATACATATGTAATAATCTTACTTAATTTTACTTTAGATTCTAATATTATATATTTTAAAATCTTAGTACTATATTAATGTGTTCCAAAATCGTTTCTCTTAAACTCCAATTTCGTTTTATTTCCCGCGCTGGAGGTTTATTAAATCTCGCGTTTGGCATATTTATTAATAAAAGAATATTTTAATCGTTTCCACGCGCCAACATAAATCTCGAAATAAGCGACTGGTTTCCGCCATGCTTTTCCCTAAAACACTTACGTAATTTAGTAAAAATAGCTATTATTCCCTTCATTTTGATTACGTGTCTATACGTTAAATCCCTACCTGAGAAAATGCAGGGATTTTTTGTTCTCTTTTTGACTAGAAACTTAAACCAAGATGTGCGTACTTTCCGTCACTCTCCCATAATAAAAGAAAATTAGTTAATAACTCGACCTGTTTTTTATTTAACGACTACAACAATGAAATCATTTTATATATATATTTTTAATGTCAAATAAAGCCAAAATTTGCCCAAAACACCGGAGTGTAACATTTTTAATTCATTACTTCAAAGTCAGCTCTAAAATAATCAAATTAAAAAAACGGTATCATTATTTAATTGACTTTCTATGTTATCCACACGCCATCCATTAACTTAAGTAAAATCTGATATCCGTGTCAAAGTAAAGATGATGAAAAAAGTGCATTTGCGTCTTAAATCTTTATTCCAGAATAACAAATTTACTTTCTCCACTTCTTTTAAGTAAATTAAAGAATAACTTCAGTTATTTTTTTATGGCAGAACGACTTTTTTATGATATTACTCACTTTCCTTGTTTCTAACACAGTTAGATTCACACAACGACAGTTAGAAATGTTTGGATTTGTGCCATATGGGATCTCCCGCAAATTAAAAAAAATACAATTTCAAACAAATATTCTTTATATAGAATAACTTAAATCTTCGTGTAATGTTTAAAAGGGATTTTCTTCTTAAAAGTAATGTTGCAATGACTTCATTTAGCAAGATTTTGCTTTGAATAATAATTCTCACAAAAATTAACGGAGATTACCGTTGTTGATTGTTGGCAAAACAATACAGTTACTTTGCTTTTGGTAGTGAATGATGTTTAAAGCATGGGGCGAAAGGAATCGAGATAATGTGATATTCAGTTTGAAGGCAAAATTATTGAATTACTGCCCTAGAGAAAAGACACTAGTAGAGAGAGTTGGAAAAATTCGGAAATACGCATTCAAAATTATTTCATTTGGAAATACTTTAAATCATTAATTATCTGTATAATTATTTACCAATACGTGAAGTTATTTCCAGTTATAAATTATGGTACTGCTCTCTCATTAACTTTCTAGTATTCTTCCATAATATGGCTCGTTTCGTTCAGATTTGCCTTGCAGTGTGGAAGATCATGTATGCATTTACGATCTCTTGCCGTTCACATTTGAGTTTAAAATTTGTCACTTATATGTAATAATCTCACTTAATTTTACCTTATATTCTAATATCATATTTTAAAATCTTCAAGTACAATTCTAATGTATTCTAAAATCACTTTTTTTAAACTCTAGTTTCGTTTTATTTCGAGAGGGAGATATATTAAATCATGCATTTTGGCATATTTATTATTAAAAGAATACTTCAATCGCTTCCCAGTGCCCACTGATACGACTTTTTGGACCCAGACTTTGCCCTAAAACACCTACGTAATTTGCTAAAAATAGCTAATATTCCCTTCACTTTGATCACGTGTCTATATATTAATCCCCTATGTGATAGAAAACAAGGATTTTTCGCTCTCTTTTGACTTGAAACTTTCATACGAGCTGTACGTATATTCCGCCACTCTCCCATATAATGATAATAAATGAAAAATAGTTATTCACTCATTCTGTTCATTACTTAACGACTACACCAACAAAATTATTATTGCATATATATATATATATATATATATATATATATATAATTTAGGTGGTAAGACCACATACTTAAATTTATTTATCTAACCTGTTCTTGTTTCTTTAGTTCTATTTTTCACATGTACACGGAAGGACAGTCAGAATTATTTTAATATTTGCCAAAGATCTGAAATTTTATTGTGAAGATGTTTGTTTTAGAAAGACCAAAAGTGAATTTTTATGACTCAGAGAGTTAACTGCTTATGGACTTATCTCCAGTTAACTCGGCCTAAATACCATAGGTCCATAACTCGGTCCGTAAGTGGTTAAAGAACGTAGAGATATGTCAATATCTTGTCCAAGTTTTTGACACTCGAAATATTTCCTTTTCGACGACATCGTCTTCGACAAAATGAAAAAGAAATACATTTCCAGACAGGTAAAAAATGGATGAGTTGGAATAATATTACTACTAACAAGTTAACTTCTGGAGTAGAAAGATGGTAGCACCAAAAATATGTCCAGTCGAGAAATAAAAATAAATTTTAATATTTGAATTGTATTTTCTTATGGACTTTTTCCAAGAAAAAAGATTTCCTGAGTTTGGCTTTAAAAATTTGTTACATTAAGAACTGTAGGAAATAGGGAGAAGTGAATCTATTCCATAAGATGGCCGACTCAAAGCAGAGTACCGTCGAAAATCCACTATGAGTCTGGTACCATGATCATGACCCACGTCCACCGGCTCACCCATTGGGTTTAGAGTCTACGAGGATGGAAGGCGCTATGAGTCTGGTAGATGCTAAATCGGTATTCAGGCATATTCTCGACCGACAAAATTCTAGAAATTCCAGAATCGAAATATGGTCGAAATTTGGAAAGATCAATAATTAAACATATCGTATTAAGACATTTCAAAAATATTTAAATAAGTACAGTTTGGATTAGGGATTAAAGGTATTAATTAGTTTATATATTATTAATTAATACCTTTAATCCTTAAATCATAAAAATAATGACGATAATCGATCTGTGATGGCACTTGTGGTTTATGACCGCTAACTGTAAACAAGAGCTTTGAGTGTAAACAGTATGCTATTTTTCTTTCCTTAACTAAACGCATTTCCAAAATCTTTATTTGAATATTTGATTCTCATTTCAAATTGTTAAAATTATTTATCAGTTATGAACATAATTTTTAAGATAAAAACTAATAATGCCTAATATGTAATGTATACTTAAAAATGGTAATTAATTAAGCGAAATGTGTTTCATTAAACACCACTGAAATAGGTTTATAATAGTAGAGATTTAGATACTGATTTGACTTGATTTAGGCTATTTCGGGATTCTGTCATGTTGAAATATTTCCTGTCGGGATTAAGACATAAAACCGATAAATCTGTCGTCAATGCCAAAAGTCATTTGTTGTTGGGATACTTATGTTTAGAGAACTCAGCTGTGTTG
>BGPR01002001.1:165875-203659 GCA_013235015.1 Araneus ventricosus
TTTGAAGACTGAAAGATCTAAAAAAGTTTTTTACGGATTTAACCCCTTCTTAGTCGGCGTCGCATGTCATACGTTCGGCATTTTCGTGCCCGTACGATAGGCGTCGCATGTCATACTTTGGCATTTTCGTATCCGTACGGTCGGCGTCGCATGTCATACTTTATCATTTTCGTGCCCGTACAGTCGGCGTCGCATGTCATACTTTGGCATTTTCGTGCCGTATGGTAGGCGTCGCATATAATACGTTCGGCATTTACGTGCCCATACGGTCGGCTTCGCATGTCATACTTTGTCATTTTCGTGCCCGTACAGTCGGCGTCGCATGTCATGCGACGAAGAGAAAAATCGCATCGTCAAAAATGGATTCGTCGCCAATTTTCTTTTGCACTTTCTACATTTTTGACATGTAAGCAATAAAATAATTGCCAATAAATGATTTCAATGTGCTTTCCACGCTCTGATGGTCAAAAAAGATTGCAAAGCTGTTTTCATGATAATGATGTAAAACCATTTTTTAAAATTTTTAACATGCCATTAATAATTCATTTTATGCAGATATTTCTCTTAAATACTTCAAAGTAATAGATTTGAAAAATATATTATCAGAGTGTTTTTTGTTTTAATTTCCAACTTCGATGCATTGCAAGAAAAACTCGAGATCAGTGAACGGGTTATCGCACGACCAGTAGATGAAGCAAAAACTGCTTGCTGACAAAAATATTTTGCATTTTCGAATTCAGGACAGATCATATATTAATTTTCAGCAATAAAAAATGCTTTTTTTTTGGGGGGGGGGTCAGAAATTCGACAAAAAATCCGACCAAAAAGGGGTTAAATGGATCATTGACTGTATTTATACACTGAAGAAAGTTAACTTTGCTGAAGTTCCGCAGATTTCATGCAAGAACCAATTCTAGTCGTAAGCCAAACAACCTTGCCAATATTTTGGATTAATTCACGGGAATATCAGAATATTGTCTCGAGGGAACATATTATTGGTGCAGATTGCAGACTTTTATCTTATATATTTTTTTCTTCGCTGATGCCACTGGTGTGGTGATTATGACGTGTTCATATGGTGCAAATCAAATGCATTATACCAATTTAATTTGTGAATCCACAACACATTTTGTAGGGGGAACAAGTTAATTGAAACAATTTTTAAAACACACGTCTATTAAAAATTAGAAAATTTTTGTTTTAATTATTTTCTAATTACCACTCCTTAATTTATAATTCATTATTATAAATATTATGAAATCTGGGGAGAGAAAATATATTTTTTCGAAATAACTAACAGACTGCGCCATTCATATGGATTCAAAACCTAACTGGATTAATCTACGAACTCATAATAAAGTTCTGAAAATATTAAAATAATATTTTTTCTTCAAGGTTACGAAAGTGTACGAAATTTCTATGCTCTAGCACATTAAGAAGTAGGTAAAAATCGATTATGTAATTCTACCTATATAAAAATTAAACAAATCTATTGAAATAGAAGTGTATAAAATGGACTTCTGTGGCACAGCTTATGGAATGGTTCAGTTAAATATTAGATAACTTGTGCAAAGACGTTTAATGCAGGGATCCTGATTCACTTAAATTAAAGTTGCCAGGTAATATAAGCGTAGCGAAATTTATCTTCTTTAATTTTAATTTCTCTGAGTAACTTGAAGAATTCGTTGTTTGAAATCATTACACAATGAAAATTAATATGTATGCAATTTATGTAAAGGAAATTTTATACCCAAATAAATTGTCAAAACAAATGGCAAGAAAAACTTTAAAGTAATCTAAATTACATAGAAACGCTGTAAAGTAATTTTAAAAGATTCTTTATCTTTTTCAAATTTAACAGTAGCATTTACAACGAAACATTTTTTGCATAACCTGTAGAAACTTGTGAAATATCTCCTTATCATTGAAGCAGTAGACAAAAATATGTTATTCTTTGAATTATGAAGGCTAGATCTGTATTATCTAATTTGAATACAAACATTTGTCTAGTTAATTAGGAAAAAAAACACATTTATGTTACATCATATAATTTTTAAATTGCATTAGTGAAATAAAGGATATTCATTAACTCTCCCAAAATAGAATAAAATTAATTGTATTTGATTAAGCAGAGGAATAGCAACATAGAATAAAGTATCTCAAAAGCAGAAAATGCAATAATTTTTTGAGAATCTGTGTTGATAGTGTTCACAGATATGTTATTCTTAAAAATGAAATATTATACTTTGTAAATAAGTTAAAATGATTCAAATATAAATTTTATTATTTTCATCTAATTATAATTTTAGAAGTTTATATAATTTATTTTTATAATGAATAAATTAATTTTTGAAGACAAATGAAGAGTATAAAAACCTAAAGAACACTTTCAAATAAAAATAACTATATGCAAATTTTTTCTAACACGCGGAAATATTAATTGAATTTTCTGTATCTAATTTTCTTATTCAATTTGTCTTCTAATTAATTATCTTTCATCTATTTTTTTTATTTTTTTAAAAAAATATAGTTTGCTGAACAAAATAACTTGATTCTTATTTATCCAAACGAAAATTAATATTTTAAGCTAATGAATAATATTTGAGAGAAATCCGAATAATTCAATTATTGCAAAAACGTTAAAGAAAAGCCTGAGAAGATTTGGTTTTAAAATTTCGATTTAAAAACTTGTATATCTCACTTATATTTGCTAGCAACGTATATAAAAATCACTAATAAATTAGTAAATGAATAAAATTCTACGTTCCGAAAGTTGCTAATCTGTAGGTCTTTAACAATCCCATTTGATGTTAGTGAGAAACTTTCTTTTAAATCATTAGGAATTATATCAGGAACTAAAAAAATGTCATCATGAAAAAGTGGTTTACTCGTTTTCAATTTCAAAGTAATAAAAAGAATAAATAAAATTAAAGAAATAAATTCTTCTTAATTACAGTGAGTTACATTTTAATCGAAGATAAATCATTAAGTTCTCAGTTGCTACAAAACACGTATTAAATTTGGTTTTTATTATGGAATAAAATAAAATGAAACATAATAAAGTTTCCTGACCAGCATAAAAGCGATGTTTTGTTAAGATAAAAAAAATCGTTTGATTTAATGAAATTTATCGATGAAGATTCAGTTTAATGATTGCTATGAATACAACAAATGGAATTAAAATCATCAGTGAAATTACACAAAGGAAAAAAAATCGTTTGGCATTTAACTCTTATCTTCAATAGAAATTGTTCTGTTCATTGTCAATTAGCGTAATGTATTTCAAGAATTACTTGATGGAACATATATAGCATCAAGCAATTTATGAGATTGATAGAAGTATACAAAACAAACAAAAAAATCTTCTTTTAACACTTATCTCAGAAGCAGAAATCTTATCTCAACTCCATCTACGCTTCCCTTAAGTCCATTAGAGTTATTTGAAATTTCAAAACAAGAAATAAATAAAGACCTTCTGTTTCGTGAATGTGATTGTGTATAACTGAAAGCAAGCATTCTAGAAGTTCTTCTAAGAAAATGAGAAAGTTGAACAGTTGAATTGGGATTATTTTGAATTGGAGGAACAGACCGTTGTCTACTAATGGAAAACTTTATTTAAAACGAAGAACTCTTTCTTAAAATTCTCTCAATAAACTTCAGTAAAGCCTTTTTAATTTATTTTGTGAATAGAAGTCCTACAATTTTCGAGATGAGAACAATTTAAAATGAGAAGTTCTTTAGATAGAAAGATGAAATCCATCATTTTGAAGAAATTTCATTTATTCGCAGTGATTTAAAATTGTACTTGTTTGTCCAGTAACATGGTTCGGCTGATGTGAAATGAAAGTGGTACACACGCAAAATGCAATAAAAATAATTGATTCATGAAGCCTTAAAAATAATTTGCGAAGTCGTTATTTGAACAGCAAATATCATATTGAGTTAAGTGAGGCCTTACATATAAAGATCCGTCATGAGATATAGGACGTAGAGTTTGAAAATCACTGATCATTTCTCATCTCGCACTCTCAGAGGTAAGTTATGTGCATACTGTTTGGTAGACTAATGTCAAAAGAGGAATTTGATTGAAAATTGTGTTTAATTTGTATAATTGTTTTAAATTATGTTTATCCTTTATCTATGCTGTTCAGTTTTTAAAAAATGTTGTTTATATGCTTCCTGTATCTGACCAATCTGGTTGTGTCTTATATAAGCTTATAATTTGTCCCTACGTTCTGATCAAAAGTTTAATACTATCTAAAAGATGATTAGAGAGCCAAAAGCTTAAAACAGGTAGAAGAATATAAACCTACTAGCTTAGTTCGCAGCGTACGTAACAGCCCAAAAGTAGTGGGTTTCATGATGATGACTTGTCCACCGAGTCAGTAAGATAAAACCATAAGTATAAAGTACAATCTTAGAAATCAGTAGAGGTGTTAGTTCTACTGATACAGGCAATTTAACGGCCGTAATGAAAGTGTTAAAATTAAAATTCCGGATTATTGACATATTCAAATACTGCTTGTGTGATGGAAAGAGTGATAGGTAATGGATGAAGAACAGAAGAGAACCCTTACTGGCAGTTAAAAGTAACCAGAAATTGTATCTTCCACTACTTGAAAAAGGGTTAAAAATTCTGTCTATGTATCTTCGTCAAAATCTACTTCTTGAGTGACAGCCCAGGTTTCGTCCATTCAAGCAAAGAAAATTTAATAAAATTCTCTTACTTTAATAGACATTATAATTTTATGCGATAATTTTAAAAGGACTAATACGACAATCTTATGCGATACTAAATATGACTTCAAAATGCATTCGTTTCGTTAAGAGAAAAATTCGTGCATCTTAATGGAATGCAAAATTTAACTGCACTCAAGTTTTTTTATACATAATATCTACCAAAAGGGCTTAAATCTTCAGTGGTATACTAAGTAAATAGTATAAGCACTGTAAAGCTTATACTAATTGGTAAGTATAAGGATTAAGATAAAAACTATTTTTTTCAAAATACATCTTTATTCAATTTACTACGCGAACGAAATTCAGTCTACCAAAACAACTCAAAAGGATTTCCATAAAAATCGCGTAATGAAACACTTAAGCAGCAACTTACAATTATGTCGTAAATGCTCCAGTAATAAATAGCAACTTGCATTGCTATTTATTACTCACCATAATTCATGAAATTAAATTTTAGATATTTCGCATGAAAAGGAAATATACTCGGACACCATCTTTTTAAAAACGTGAGCAGTGTCCTATTTAACCGTATCTGAACACAGCGCAGTACTCCTCAATGTTACCATTCAAGATGGATCATCATTTAATGGCAACTGCGCCAACAAACAAGCCAGTATTTGTATGCCAGCAAACTTCAGTATGCATAACGAAGTTAATTTAGAAACATTCATCACGCGTTGCGAAGTCTGAATGCAAAATATGGGCCCCTTTACTTGAATTATATCCCTCAGTAACTCACTTCATGGCTGTGGTTTTCAGATGCTTAAGTTACTACAGAATCCCCGCATAATTGCTAAAGAGTTAAAAGTAATTTAAAGAGCCAGAAGTAATACTAATGCGTATGCCATTAGAATGTTTGTTTAATTGATATTTTAACTTTATGCTGGCACACGCAAGGGTTGCTTGCATGCATATTTATGAAAGACAGCCCTGGTCTAGTTAAAATTCTGAAATGAGCCCCGATTTGTGTGCGGTTGCTGGATTACGAAGCCGGCACGCACTTCAGAAGTGAACACATATTTAATTACGAGGATTATTTGTCGAACATATGTTATCGTTTTAATATTTAAATGGCAGATGAGGAAAATTCAAAAGAGTCTTAGTATAATTTGATGGAAGAAAATGTATTCCTTCCATAATCAGCTAAAAGTTTTAAAGTTGTTCAGAATAAATTAAGAAATTTAGTCAGTTTTCTTTCGTTTTACGTAGTCTGTAACGTCTATGTTAAAAAGAGGTATTTGAAGTGGATTATCTTTCTGAAGAAACCGCTCTCAATCTTCCAGCAGTTGTGGCCAGAATTTCTTTATAACATTGAGATGCATCATATTCCAGAGAGTTTTGACAAGTTTTATACTATTCTTCATAATTAGGAGTTTTATTCTTTTTGCATACTGTGAGTTTTATTGCAACCAATGACAGAATTTTGAAATTTAAAATCCGAAATAAAGTCAAAATAACAATTACTTTAAAAGACAAATAATACATGCACAAGTAAAAAAGCTGTCCTTTATGTTCTTATTTGGATTTAATTATCAATAAGAGTCCCAAATAGGACGTATTATCTAAGCAGGAGGTTTATATAAATTCATAGCTCAAGAGGTGAGATAATTAACATAATACTAATATTTTTGTTATTTTTTACCATGGAAGTTTGAATAAATTCTTCTTTTCGGTCTGGTATCATCATGCTGAAGTTTTAATTTGTTCTGCATGCATTGAAAACATCCTCTCTTCTTTCTTTTCTTCCCAATTTCCGTGTATACATCGTTAGATTAAAAAGTGGAAATGTAAATAAATTAAATGAATAAAACAGCAGTTATCAATTTTCTTCCGTTTGCGAACATAATTTCTTATAAATTTCAGCTTCTCCTCATTCCAGTGAAATCTGCTCAGTTTTGTTTATTCCGAAATAATTTCGGAAATTTAATCAGTTAATAAGTAACTTTTGGTTTATTTTTTATATAATTTAGCCCACTATGTTGATAAAAAATACAATCTAATTGAGCAATTGATAGGGGTAGTACAGGAATTTCTATTGCTATGAATGTTTTCGCGATTTCAGAACCATATAAAACGATGACCATTTTACTTGCACATGCAAAAATTGTATCGATTAAGAATCTCAAATTCTTTTCACAGACACTATCGCTTAAGTACAAGTGCATAATGATATAATTTGTAATATTATATACAAATAATTTTAACCCCGCTTGAAGAAAATAATTTTAAAAACTTGTCAAAGGCGGGCAGGTTTTTCCTAAAGTGGCTTTTGACGTGTTTCGCATGAATATGAATTACTTAAATTATGTAGACTGAGAGCTGTTCAGACACTTCTGAAAAGTCGTAAAAAATTAATTATGCCTGGTAGTAAAGTCACGACATTTGTTCTGGAGAATTCCATATTAGAAATAAAAGTTCAGCCTAGTATCTGGGCCTTCTGTATGCTAAATCGGATATCGAGAAATGAATGTCCTCTCTTTGGTGTAGTCCAGATGATCAGGAATTTTTCTCCTCATCAAGCACCTGCTGAAAATTACGTCCTAAAATAATTATCGTATTGTTTCAAAATGCGATGTTAGTATAACTAAACTTAATTAAACTAAACTAAACTATTTTATACTGCATTAAAAATGAGTGACTAAGAAATTGGAAATATCTATAACACCTTGTCTTTGAAAACTATAAATTTTCATAATCATTCAAAGGTTTAAAATTTCTAAAATAATGAATCTGATTTCCATAGATAATTAATAATTAAATAAGCTTCATTAGATCAATTGTTAATTTAAATGTATGGCCGAATCATGAATAAAGATAAGAAAATTAAAAGTCAAGATACCTGTGATTCAAAGGGCAATCGCTTAAATCTGCATACTGAAACAATAAAATGGCATATTCTCTACTAATCTTAAGAAATTATTTCAAACTAGCCATTACTTCGTTTTCAAATAAAAATATACATTTCAAATTTATTTTCCATCCATATTTATACGAAATTAATTTCATTTTGTTAGACCTTTCCTCCAAGGATGGAAATTCGATTAAATCCTTGAATAAAATGAATAAAGATAATGGACCACTCTAAGAAAGCTTTCTAAGTGGGTGGAATATCAAAGCTGAAGCGCTGAAAGCTCAATATATCTTTTAATGGAACCATTAGTGAAAGATATTTCTCAATTAGCACATACTAGAAAGGTAATTGGAAAGCATACCATCACAACCTATTTTAAAGTGAGTTGTAGTAATCTTCCCATATAAATCTCGAAGTGGTTGTCTCAGCTTACTTAGAAGGATATTATTGAAACGTCGATTGCGTATTTTCCTTGAGGATGTTGGGACATCAGTTAATTTAAAACTGGTGTAAGTATGGAGATGGTATAGTCTAATGTGTTGTTATTTAATTGCTGCGCTGTGATTGAAGAATCAGGATTTTCCTTTATTAAATGGATGCTATTGTGTTATAATGATAATGGCCTTGATGTACACTGCCAAATTGCAGTCTTAAAAGTTTACTGTTCTTAGCCCTAAGCAATTTAGAAAATAAATTCGTTAGTAACATTAACAGTTAAGACTGACATCTTTGTTAAAAGGCTCTCCCTTATTTAAGGTTATTTAATGCAATACGCGTATAAATTAAAACCCGTTGTTGTTCTATCAAGTTTATAAGTCAGACAACAATTTATGTAATCTATTCCTATATAGGTTCAAATATTTACTTTTCGTTATCAAAGGAATAGTAGAGTTTCATGATGTAAATGCGAGATATAACCGACCTGCGCCGAAAAAATGATTGTAGACTAAACTAATTTCTAAATCTTAAGCATTTGTTATCTATTACATTAAAATAATCTTTAAATATTTTCGAAATATTCGATGGCCCCTATTAGCCATCGGATAAGCAGATTTCTTTTCTGTGTGTTTGATCGCCTGAAGAATACTAGCTGTCTTTGCGGTTTTTAAAGGGCGTATGTAATTTGTCTTATCTTTGAAAGAAGAACTCAGGCTTATTGGTATTCTGAGATGTCGGGATACAAGACTCTTAAGCAGGCTATTCACCGCTCTTCCAAAATGGAATTTGTGGAACACGGGAAGAGAAAACCTATCGTCAAGGTCGAAAACCTGTAAAATTTGGAGCAAATGATTCGAAATGGTGGAATTTAAAAGAACATAAAATCCAAAACTCAATCCGCCGATTCCAATTTTGAGACCTCGATGCGAGGGTAGCGGCAAAACAAAGAATCTGCCTACATTGGCACCTCTCGTAGAGGTTAGAAATGAGACTCGAAATCCTCCGCGTGGCGGAAGAGGAGTCAGGGTGACAGGAATTCTGCGACTTTGAACCTTGTCTCAAACAAACTTTGGAACATCCGTGAATGCTTTGCCTAATTTTTCGACTAAAATGGGTGGGGAAAAACCAGTCTTAGGACAAATAGCATAGGTAACCTTCTCGTGAATGCCCAGATTTAGAATCAAAGGGTTAAGCAAAATTCTCCACTGCCACTTCTGTTGTAGGAAACTTAATTTTATGGAATGTTTTGTTATTATACTTTCTCCAATACGAAGAATGCACAAATTAAGTACTGTAATCGTCAAAACATTCCACTTCGATATTTTCATGAAGTTCGAGGTTTTAAACCTTCCTTAAGTCCTAAAAAGTATTTTTAGGATTACATCTAGTTATCTGTCAGTCATACAATGAACCAGGAAGATAAAATGAGGGATGTAGAGTTTACACCACAATTTTAGATCTGTACAGAAAATATGTAACAAATTACGTCAGTAGGAAAGGTTCTTATCATCAGCGTAAACACGTTTTATCTCCTTTTGCTATGACATTAAGAAATATATTTTCAAATATTTTATAAACGGGTGCATTTACAGTCACAATGAAAAAAATATTAAATAAAATTTTTATACTCGCCTTTATTTTAGCTACTATGTCCAGATAAAGAAAAAGTGCAAGACTTCGCGGATTCCACAAAAATATATTTTAAAAATTGTAGAAATCAGAGAAAAGAGAAACAAGAAAACGATCGAACTGACATCAGAGAATAGACGAGTGTTCGTTTTTTCAACGTTGCGCTATTATTATTTTTTTTTTCAGCTGAAAACAATTTCGGGGAAAACACTTAAGAATAGAAAAGAAAGAAAAAAAAAATCGTGACAAATCGTCTGTGAAAAAATAATCTTGAATTACTATAGAAGAATTTTATTGGCGCCAATCAAGAACACTTGGCTGAAAAGAAAATGCCCTCAATCATTTTGACTACACCTTTTAAGTGACCTTATATAAAATATATATATCATATAATAAAGTCGGTGAGAATAAATTTTCGATAGATTTTTGCATGAGAAAATTACTTAATATTTGTTTAAATCTGTAATAAAATCATATGATTACAAATATTATTTTGTGAATAGCAGTACTGAAATTGTAAGCAAAGTTTTTTCCCAATTAAAGTTGTACTGTAGACGGTTAATGTTTTAGCATAAGCTATCTGAACACATGGTCCACCATACCAAAATGCATAGTGTCTTCTTTCATTATTTATAGCATTTTTGCCTTCTTGAAATTAATTTTTAGCGATTCAATAATTGATAAACAAAATTACTTACGTAGTACAGTTTCGAATAGAATAAAGATAATATTTTTGTAACACAATTTGAATCAAACAATTAATGGTTTAAAATAAATATTTTTTATTGAAACATTTTAAATCAAAATTAAATTTTATATATTTCCTTTATACCTTATATATATTAATATAGATTTACTTAACATTTGTTGAAAAAATAAAAATTAATCAATCAGTATGACATAATTAAATCTACAAAAATGATAACTTAAATTTTAACCTCGAATTTGAACCATTGTAGCATGGCTTAGGTTTGATTCACTTGCCTTGTCTTCGTCTTGTATTGCATAGGCGGTTGTATTATATACATTTTAGCATAATACTCATTTACATAGATTTTCATAACTTTTGACGAAAAAAAATCAGTCTGTTTTTGAAAATGATATCTCAAATTCAAACCTCTGGTCTCAAACATTGCAGCATGGTTTCGACTTTATCTGGATTGTTTGTATCAACCTTTTTATTCTGAATGTAACAATTTTTACATCCAGCAATTTACATTAAGAATATCAGCCTAAAATCATTATCAGGTCAAAAACATGCAAATATAGGTTTAATATGAAGCAACAAACTGAGCAACAAACTGGCAGCAACAAACTGAGGACGGCGTTCGTCTTAAAATGCTATCATAACCTTCTGCTACTCTGTTGAGTGATTTTAATATCGATCTGAAAGATGATAACAATAAAATTTTACGAAGCTCGTGGAAGAATCAGTTTGTTCAGAACAAATATCATATCAATCTCTTTCAGCAACATGCGGAAACAATATTTAAGATGCCCTTTTTATGAGATACATCGGTCAGAGTAACATAAAAGCTCGCATTCCATTGTTTTCCCATCAAACCTCTGTCATAAAAAGTGTGCTAAAAGATTGAAGGAAGGTGATGAAAAGCTTAAAAGAAGAAGAATTGTTATTGTCTTTTTTATCTCTGAAAGTTTCAATGGCGTCGATTCATGCACAGGCGATACATGCCATTTGCACCACAGGAACTCAATTTTTAAATCCGTTTCACATTTAGGTGTTTTTTCCTTTGATAGTTATTAATTAGTTTGACTAACGTCCAGTTTCGAAGCTATTATTCTGGAGTGGACCTCAAAAGCTTTCACAATGGTCATAGAATTGCACATAAATTAAAGACATTTTTAAATTTTCACAATACACCAACGAAAGGATATTCCATGCTGGAAGATATAAGGTGAATCATGCCCGCAATCACTTCGAATCTTTATTGAAGTTCTTTGTCCAAAGTTCCAAATTGAAATTTATTGAAGTCCAAAACCATCTGGTCCTGAAACCAAGACCAGATCTCAGGATAATGCGATGCATATTGCAGAGACGGTGGTGAAGGTTATGATGTCATGACGTAGCTTAAGACAACTTATAGTTATGTGTAAGATGTATACACATAACGTATAGTTACGTGCATACCTTCTAACATTATGGTACTTATACATTATATGCATATTACATTTCTCAGTGACTGTGACTTTAATTGAACAATATCCAATAAAAATGTCTTTGATTCTATGATTACATTGCATCAGGCGTGAAACCTTAACAGCAGTGAGAAAATGTTCCTTCCTCTGTTAATTTTTTAACTGCAAGTCCTTTAATTTTTCCCCATTGAATTGTTTATAGTTATTTTAAATATTTACTGTAAAACGTATAACCTTATGCCACTTTACCTGTAAATTTTAATATAATTTTATCGGAACTGTGAATTCCAGAGCGATATTTTTTTTTTGTTTTTCTGACTCCACCTGTAAACGGTATCAAGTTTAATTTTTATCATGTGCCACCATGACGTTATATCGGTTATAGAGATTTTTTGTCTAAAAAAATGCCTGGTCAACGAATTTGAGATGATTCATATTCACATGATTCATTTCAAATGCACCTAGGGGATTAAAGTTGTTACACATTCCCCATTTTATAAGAGGTAATTTTGCAGCAACCGGCATGAAATGAGCTGTAAGATAACAATGTAATTACGTTTGTCACGTGACTCTGATGTAATTTAGCGATACTTCATAACTTCATACGTATTAAAACTAACAACGCATCCGATTGGCTATCAAAAAGATTTTTATAGGAAAGTTTGGATACACTTTCAGATTTATAAATAAAAGGGAATACCTACTTTCAGTTATTTCCTTTTGAATTGGTTTAATCTGAGATTTTTGCCATGATTAGGATTTAATAAAACTATCAAGTGTATTATTTTCTGAAGTTGTTTTCAATGGATTCAGCTGTACCTGTGCTTTAGTTTTGAAGGTATTTTCCATAAAGTAAACCATTTGTAAGATAATTATGAAAATATACAGTGAAATCTTTGAACAAAAGATGATCATCAAAGCGACCGAAATAAAAGTGGCCGATGAAATTTATCTAACTCTCGGGTAGATGCAAACTTAATATCTCTCCTTCTTTTTGATAAATTCTGTTATTTCTAAGCATATATGTCTTACTTGGTTGTTACATGATAAGTAAAAACGTGTCTTTTTAATTATTTTATTCCCATGGATTATAATGTAAAATAAATCAACATTAAATTTTTGGAGAAGATAGTCTATTTAACATGTACTTTAGAAAATAGCTGGCAAAATGTTACGATATATGTTTCAATACATCATAAACACAAATTTATTAATTGCCATAATAAATGGATTAGAAAACAATCCTGTTTTTATATTTTTCTAAGCTTTTGCTTGACAGGTACATTGATGTGAAGATAGGTCTAAAAGCATTTCTTTATTTCATACTTATTAGATGACAGCAATTCTGCTCACAAAATATCATTGCTTTGACACGAGAAAATAATGAAATAATTAAATTAACTCATGACTAAATTAACTTCTTTATTCCCATAGTTTTCCGTTCGCAATTTAAAACGCAATAGTGTTTTTTAATCTTCAAAATATTGTAGCGTGAAGTGATTTACACTAGAATTGCTTCAGCGAAATCGTCATTTTGAGTAACACGTTGCAGCTCTCATTATGACCATACTCTCCATTTTACCTAATAATACGTTACAAGAGATCTTTAGATGCAAATTGAAACACTGGTTTCTATAGATGTTTCTATATTTCATTCATATGAGCTTTCAGATGGCCAGCTTCAATTACTACCATAGGGACTAAGTGGTCTGAACACAATGAGCTGAATTTGACAAACCAGATTAGTCGCTGTACTAATAGGGTCTATTGTATGGAAATTGTATATATTCGCGTTAATGCATCTACTTGCCTAGTATGTGCCGAAAATAGTATTTTATTTAAGCGATGTTCTAACAAGACAACCTTCATTATCTACAGATTATGTTTAACATTTTGTAACAAACATCTATACGCTGATCCTTAACTGTCCAGTGTGTATCCATTGATGATTATGCTCGTTTCATAAACAAATCCATATTATTCGTTATATGTTGAATATTATTTATTTCGAATGCAAGTAATATCAATTTTTCGTCAAATAAGCTAGCCGATAGAATACGGGCTCAACTAAGTCCATATATGCTATTAAGTTAAAAATTGTAACTATAAAGAGCTACCCGTCCCCTGCAGTAGCATTCGGAGTAATCTGAATAACCCGGCCGCCGCGAATCGCAATTCGGGCACTGTTACAGAGGCCTTATAGCTCCCATTACTGGCTGCAGATATGACGACCCCTCACACGGAAGTATGACCAATCGTCGATGAGGAGACGGTCTCAGACTATTTTTGTATCCACCTAGAAAACGAGACCCTGCCAACTATGCAAAAGGTTGGAGGAGAACCCTTTCAAAGTACAGTAAACTCTCGCTACCACAATATCCGATGCAACGATAAATCTCTCCTCCACAAAAATAAAATTTTGTGGACCAGACGAATTTGCATAAAACATAATGTTAATCTCCCCTCAATATAACGATATTCTGTACAGCAATAAACCTTGTACAGCAATGTTTTTATTTAAATCTCACGCCATTTTCTTCCTCAGTAACAATTTTTCTGTTACCAAATATGATGATACAAATCCATCGCAATCTTTATTGGCATCGTGCATTAGACTCAATGGAAACCTTATTAGTTGACTTAACAGTTTTAAAAATGAATAAGCAAACGAAAATATTGGATTTTCGCGATAAATAAATTTCTCAGGTATGTGAACTATTTTATTGTGTAGCTGAATTTTCAAATTTTTGTGTGCTTTAACAATCATTAACACTTTGGTTATGCTTTTTTTTGAAAAATGTGTATTTTGACCACATTAAAACAACCAAAATTTAAGTTTATTATATCGTAATTATATCGCCCCTCGATATAACAATACATCCCTCTATAACAATATTTTTATTTGGTCCCCAAAGTATTGTTGTAACGGGGAATTACTGTAATTCCAAAAGAAATTCATCAAGTATCTAAAATTAAAAATCAGTTTAAGCCTCATTGCAAAAGCGCCGGAATCCTAGTTATGTATCAAATGTTTGACCCAAATTCGTTGGCAACGTGATGCAGTTTCCAAAAAAAACATCTTCAATATTTTTATTTACTTTGCAATGGAACTAAAAATAATGTCCTATTTACAAAGATGATTCCGAAAAGCGTGACGCCCTTTAGTTTCATTTAAAACATTAAATATATTTTTATGAATTTCCATGATTTACGTGGATGTTTCTACTCACTCTCAAATATAATATTAATTAACTATTAGATTATTGGAATTATAATAATACTTTTATTTGAGTTCAAGTTGTGGTTGAAAAATTAGAAAACAAGTTTTTTATGTGATAAGAAAGAACATGGAAGAAGGATAGATTTGATTGGAGAGACAAGTTTTAAATTTTAAAACAGCATAAAATCAATTTCATTTGAATAATGCTTTCCAAAGTAATCGTCAAAAAAATTTTCAAAATCCAAAAACAAATTTTAAACTGTCGCTAAAATGCTTTTTGGACATTCATTTTCAAGGTATTTTGTTTCCTACTGTGGGCTAAATTTAGGGGGTTTTAAAATTAAAACAGCTTTTGCATTATTTATTTATATTTATCACTATTAAAACTTAAAATTTTGAGCAAGTGTCCTCAGAATGCTCTTTTATATATTGGTTTATCAAATAAAGCAAAATAAAATCGTCACTTAAGAAGCAACACCACCTGTCGCAGTTTTTTTTAAATTTCACAAGAGGAGGAAAAAGAACTGAATTTTTCGCACCAAACAACAAATATGGAAGCAACAAATATGGAATATTTAACATCTGGTATAAACACGAGACCGAACAGAAAGTGAAAATAAATCTCCCATATTCGTTACTGCTTGTGAAAAATTCCTGTTTATTTTTTTTTATTCAGCAATATTTGAAAAATTGAGCTGGTTAGTGTTGCTTGTTAAGCGACGAGGTATTTTAATCGTTAAAAAAAATTCAACCTTTAGATACCGGTGAATCTTCACTTTTTATACCATCCTAAATTTATACCTCGGGGGGCTTTTGTATTCCCCACCATCCCACTAAGGGCATTACACTCTTTCGGGTAGTCTGGGTTGGTGTGGGTTTATTATTTCCTCTCACAGAAGAATTTTATAATTGGATATATGAAAAATCGTATGAATGTCTCGATTATTTTGCTTGAAATTACACCATAAAGAAGCACGATTAGAGTGGGACATCACACGCCATTTTTTATATGTGGCTTAACGTCACATTTAACAATGGGAAAATGGAATTTTAATGGCACTGATGGATTAGCATACTGTTAGCATGATCTTCGAAAAGAATTAAGGAGCATGTTTAGTGGAAAATATGTTGGTGGATCTCTGATGGTATGGGGAGCGATCTGTTTCATCATCCAGACATCTCTAGCCTATTGAGCGTCTGAATACTTCCAGGAGACACTTGTACATCATTTGCTTCCTTTTGGTGAAATTTTAGATGTAACAGATCGAACATTTCAACATGTTTATGACCTTCTCTGCAAATCAACGCCAGAATGGCTTATATCCAACATGGTGTAGGTTTTGCACTGGTCAGCCATAAGTATTGACTTGAACCCCATAGAAATAGTGTGGGGTATCCTCATATGTTGAACTCATTAAAAATAGTAAGCAGTATTTTTCAGTTAAAGAATTGAAATGGCCATTCAGGCCTCTTGCTAAGAATTAAAACAATAACTAATACTGAACTTAGTATTATCAATGGAAAATCATGTATTTCAATCAGAAGTATTAAAATTTCATTTTTTCTCGACTGTAGGAAAATAAATGCAGCGTGAATTAAAACTTTTCAAAAGCCTATTTTTGTGTTAATCAACAGTTGAAAATACATTTTAAAACATAATTATATCCAGTATTATTTCAATTCCATGATTTTTAACATATAGTCCAGTAAATCCGTCAGAAAAAAAGGGGTTTGCTGTGCAAAAGGTCGGGTAGTTTTGATTTTTGGATATGTTGTTAGTGTTGGGCACGTGTCATAAAATCCAAGTTTTCGACTTTGTCGCGCCAAGGCTCGCCACTGCGCGCCACTTAAACAAAACATTAAAATTTTGGATCTTTTCTAAATTTTTTCACCATATCTCCAAAACGGTTGGTTTCACAGAACATATTATCCTTCACAAATTTAAAGTAGAGTAAATTTGTGACAGTTTGAGCCGAAAATCAGCTCTGTAACTTAAATAGTGACCGAGACACAGGCTTCCAAAAAAAAATCACGATTTTCTAAAAAATTTATGAAAATTGTTATTTTTCGTCAATTTTTGTTGAATATGTCCTATACTAATATAAGGTGGTTTACTCAACACATACCATTCCCCATAAATGATGTGCTGATGTCAATAAGTAGTGGTGTAGTAGGAACGGCGGATGTTAACTGCTACTTGTCTCACTAATCTGATTGCGAGGGAATCAAAATGGAAAGGGATGCAGCTTCTGAATCCGTCTTGAAAATTATATCTTGCAACTGCAAGAAAGGGTGCAAGAATGCTTGTAGTTGCCGGAAAGCAGGTCTTATATGTTCTTCCCTGTGCACCTGTTCTCTGGGAGAAGCTTGCGAGAACGCGTCAGACATTAATGTACTTGAGGACAGCATTGAAGATGAAGACGACACGCCATCGTCAATAAATAACTTTATATACGAAGACATAGAAGATTTATATCTTCAGCTGGATGAAGAGAACAAGGAGCAGCAGACAGAGCTTGATGATTTCTGTACTGGCTCGTGAAAAAGGCAAAGACTTTAAATAACATATATTATATGGTTTTTGCCTAACAACTACTGTCCAAGTTTTAACTTTTATTATATAAACTTAATACATATTTTTTGAGACTATTTAATTGTTTTATGATGTCAAAAATTTTTAAACCGTTCTTTCGTTGAACAACTGCATATCTTGAAATATTATTCGTAGAAACATCCTATAGTGCTATATTTACAGCAAATTTGCTAGCCTTTAAAATTGGTCCATTTGACGTTTGCTCTATACACCTTATATTAGTTTAGGACATATTCAACAAAAATTGACGAAAAATAAAAATTTTCATAAATTTTTGAGAAAATCGTGATTATTTGGAAGCCTGTGTCTCGGTCACTATTTAAGTTACAGAGCTGATTTTTGGCTCAAACTATGACAAATTTACTCTACTTTAAATTTTTGAAGGATTATATTTTCTGTAAAACCAACTGTTCTGGAGATATTGTGAAAAAATTTAGAAAAAATCCAAAATTTTGATGTTTTGTTCAAGTGGCGCGCGGTGGCGCGCCTTGCTGCGACGAGGTCGAAAACTTGGATTTTATGACACGCGCCCAACACTAACAAAATATCCAAAAATCAAAACTACCTGACCTTTTGCATACCAAAATGTACCATTTTACTGAACTAATATACGAACAATAATTTAAAATAAATGAATATTTCGTCGCTTAACAAGCAACGACACCTATCTCAATTTTTTTGAAATCTCAAACAGGAGAAAAAACTGAATTTTTCGCAACCAATAACCATATTTCAGATTTTTTTAAAGATCTTATGTGAACATCAGACCGCATATTCTACCCAGAAGGGATAAAAAATTCAGAAATATTGGTTATAGGTTGCGAAAAATTCAGTTTTTCTTTCGCTTTGAAATTTCAAAAAATTGAGACAGGACGTGTTGCTTTTTAAGCGATGATTAACAGATTCAGTTTAAAATTATTTTTGTGCTTAAACTTATGATGAACAATAAATGCATTTACTTTCATTTAATATATTTCAAGTCAATAATATATATAGTCGCTGATAAAAATTATATTTACATCCCTTTATCTATAAAGATATATTTTGTTTCTATTATGTAGGTGTTCGTATTATATTTAGAAAGCTTCCATGATTCTGAATTTAAAAAGGAAATTACATATTTTTCACATGACGTTATAGCTGTCTGGATGTGAAACATCCTAAAGGTCATGGCAGCCATAGTAACTGTAAGTAAACTAAAAGTATATTCTTTCGAATAATAAGCGATTTCTAAATTCCTTCTTTTCCTATCGGAAAAAATATATTCAATGAATTCAACAGGAAAAACTCTTGTTTAACTTCCGTCTGGACGTCTCTGTCTACATCCCGAATATTGATGAAATAATCAAAACATTTCGAATGTCAGCAAGGAAAAAAAATACGATTGAATAAAATCCATGAAATTTATTCAATATGCGTAACGTTTCTTTGGTGCATTATTTAAGAAGATTTTTATTAGTCTTCTTAACTGAAATCTAACTACTGTTTTTTAATCGCAAGAAAATCCAAAAAAATTTAAAGAATGATTTTTTCGTAAAGAAAAGGATTATTTGAGATTTATCCAGATTACTTCGGGTATTCGATTTGTGACTTCTGTTGAAAGATTAAATTGTTTTATTTTACATGAACTTTATATGTATTATCTGAAAAATTAATTCATTCATTGGGTGATTGGATAATAAAAAATTAACGAAACAAACTTAGAAAGTAAGAACGGAATGTTTCCAAAACCGCATGCGACTGCCATCTCTTCGCGCCGCCGCATATGTGATGCACAGACGAAAGAGGGACACCTAAAGGTTGCCAAAATCAGCAGGGGACTAGATGGAAACTGATTAACTTGAAATCTGTACTTCCACACGGGACGTTAATATAACTAAACTAAACTAGATATTGAAACGGAAAACGAAACTGAAAGTGAGAAGTGATAGTTTTTATGCAACAATGAGCGTTTCCTCGAAAAGATCCTGGACAAATGTATGCATAATCATGTTGCGAGATGCAATATTAATACCTATTTTCAGAATATTTGTAATGCTTTAAACGAAATTGTTAGCAAAAATGCTAATAATATTGTGGGATCCAAGACAGTGAAATACGAAGAACTGTACTTACCATTCGGATGAAGCAGAAGTTAAAGGCTGCTGGTAAAATATATTATTTATATGATTGTAGCTAGTATTACACGTGATTTCTTATTGTATTACTAATCTAATAGCCCAGATCTCTCGGTAACGCTCTGACGTCACCAACAATAAAACTCGCTCCATAGCACTGCGAGATGTTAAACAGCATTATTTCATTGTTAGGGAACCTAAATATTAGTAATTTTAAATTTAAAAGTGTAATTGTCGTTCTAATATCAAATTTAATAGCTCTAAAATAGTGAAATAGAATTTGCTATCCATTGATATAAAATTTATCTCCCTATGATCAATAGTTCCCGAGAAATTTTAAATTATATTAGTCATATATTTGAAATTAATTTCCGTTTTTTAATAGAAAGTAGTAAATTACGTCATTGGTATAGCATGCGCGAGATATAGTTTGGACGCCACGAAGCATCTAATTATTTAATGCAATCGTGATGATATAATTTGATAATATTTTTTGGCAACGTTAAAATTTACACAAAGACATCTGAAGTACAAGGAAAATTGTTAAACAACGAAAAATACTTCACACTGAATGTTGTTTACCCAGAGGTTTTTATATAAAGAAATATGTAAATAAAAAAATCCTGTCATAATACATATGTTTATTTTATTTGTTTTCAATCAATGTTAAACATTTCTCTCGCATATTTATATATTTAAACACGTCAGATTTGACGAGAAATTTCTCGAATGAAGAAACAATTTGCACCCATGACGGGTGATTTTCTAGTTTCAAGATATTTTTCTGGAAATATATCAAAAATTATTTTATATACATTTTTTAATTCCTTTATTCAGTCTCCAAAAGAACTCTGGGATTCCCATACAAATCTTTCGATTTTTGCTAAGTTGGCGCTCACTGCATATGTATATATCATAACTAAACAAAACCAAAAAGTTATGTGCCTATAGAATGAGAGCCATCAAAAAACCACTCCTATGACTTTTTTTACAAGGGGAAATTGTTAGACAAAATGACCTTTATCTCTTTACAAATAAAAAATCTGACATGAACATCCATGCGCCGAAACGAAAAAGATATCGTGTATCCCCTTCTCTCCAAATTTAAAAAAGGGACATGATTTGGTCGTGGTCAGACGGTTTCCTATTACGACCAGGGAATATTTCTGTGGAAAAAGAATCTTACAGAAATTACCTTCTTAAGACGAAATATTCTATTTTGCTATGCCGTAATCTAAATTGAAGATAATAAGGTTTTTTTATCATGTGAGCTCCTTCATTTTATCTAACTTCAGTTTCTGAACGTGACCAACCTAAATTATTGAATTGGAACTAAGCGTTAAGGCGAAAAATCCTGAATATCCTAAGCAAAATGCCAGGATAGCTTTTAAGCAAAAGATAGATAGGCTAAATATTGCGAAACTTCCTGTGGCAACGCTGTACATATTTATCTCAGATGTGTAATCTCACCCGCTGTACTCACCAGATGTTGCACATTCAGATTTGAATTTGCTCTGATTCCTACAACTTGAGCTTGCGGAGATGCGCTTTCGCAAGCATGAAGACAAAAAAATGGGAAAAATAAAAAGATTGTTCAAAGGAAACACTTTTTTTTTTATCGCAGAATTCAAGAAAGGACTGACAATTTAGACAAGAATGCAGCTTTCTAAAAATAAATTTAAAAATATCTCCGCTATACTATAAATATAGTTTTTTTTTCTATTTACGAAAAATTGCCAAAGACGTTCGCAAGTGTATAGAGGGAATGCGGGGACATTGATACATATTTTTTGGAAAGCTAAAATCGATTTCACCAAAGGAAATATTTAGAACTAATACACAATATATATACATTTGTTAATCTAATATAGGATTTCAGTTCAATTTTGTTCATTAATGACATAATAAAAAACTTATTACATTTTTTTCCTAAAACTGTATTTGTATCAGTCTGCTGCATACCAGCGGCACAATCATACACACGAAAATATCAAAAATAATGATGATAATTAGGCGTGGTATTAAAAGAAAACTTGTTTCATCCTTAAACTTTGTATTTAAATCAATGTTTAAAAGTTTAACAAAGTAACAAACTCTTATTTTAAGCAAAATTCAATATTTTAATGAGACTTAAAATATGAAACAATACTGCTTCAGAAAATAATTTATCTCTATAAATAATAAAGGAGAATGGGTGTGTGTGGGTTTAAAAATACTCTGGTGGGAGGGAATGTGTACCTCAAAGCCGTTTTTGAAAATTTTAATAAATTAAAAATTAAGTGAATTTTCGATTTCTTCCCTGATGACTTACGAAAATAATATAGCAGAAAAATAAATTTCACATCATCTGAAAATTCAAAAAATTATTTTTTCATTGATATGAATTAAGTTTCCCAACAATCTTTTCTCCAATTTTTATAAATTCGTAAAACAATACTTTAAACTTAATTTACAACAATACCTTTCATTTTTGGAATGAAATTCAAACCGTTTTCATTGCTTAAAAAATACTGAAATGCTTATTTCTCTTAGATAGTTCATTTTTAGGTTTTTTTTCCATTTCTGAAGTCGGTTTTGCAAAGTAGTTGCTCGTGAGGCATATTGATACGCACAGAAGACGCGTATGGTCCGGAGTCAATTGTATCAATCTGCTCGAACAGCCTTTCTTACTTAAAACAAGTGGAGAATGAAAAAAGCTTAAAAACCTAAAAACTTAATATAGTTCAGGAAAATAAACGGTTTTTTTTCTATCTTTGGAGTCGATTCCTTGGCAGGAAAGCGTAACTTGTTAAATCACACGACGTGTACTTAGAGTAAAATTTACTTAGACGAGATGATTAGCGGTTTGATTCATTTGTAAATTAACTTTTGACTCAACCTGGCCGAAGAATATACCCTGTGCTAAGGGTTATAGTGGCACATATGTGAGGAGATATGAACATCTTGAGCCATTCCAATCATCAAAATTTAAGGAATGTATCAATATCCACTCGTATCAATCTACCCCAACTCCCCCTACTATATATTGATGCACTTGTTCTCCTAAAAGGGAGATTTAAAAATGTCAAACTATTAGCAAGATTTGCGTTTCTATATGTAAGTATTAATATGCATTCCTATACTTAAGATTCTACAGATGTATGAATTTTAAATTTTTAACAAAAAGAATTATTTTCAAAAAACATACAATAATACACGAAACCATACAATACATACAAGGAATTTAGATACAGAGCCCTCAAACTAAGAAAATTGTTATTAGACATAAAGAGAAACAAAAATTGTAAACTTTTGTACAAAAGATACAAGAATTAATATTATGAAAAATTAATCTGCGTATCAGTTGAACAGAATAATTTAGTATCAGGTGCAGAAAATAAATAAGTTACATCGCATCAAACATCTACATAAACTGATTGCAGTTATAAGATTCTAATGTCTTTTTTAACCTATTACGAAGTCTTATTAACAATACCGCTGTAAGGGTAATTTAAAACAACAATTCTTATCAGGAACTCTGAAATGAGACAAAAAAAATGCACTCACTTTATTTTCAAAACATTGGAATATGAGATCGGTGAGCCCTTTCATCTGTTCGTGTGTCAACCGATTCTTGCATTCTATCTTAGCGATAAATCTAGCGATCATAAATATTGGGAAACTATAGTACTGTCTATTGGATGACGGTCCACAAATGAAGTAATGGGTAAAGCTACGCCATGGTTTAAGAAAAGGAATCGAAAGCAGAAGGTCATGTGTTTTATACTGTGGACCAAGACTGATCATAAACTGCTAGACTGATTTCCGCGTTATTACCAGTTTTCTCGAAGCGGTCGTGCTGACCGCATGATTAAGTCTCTGGTTTCCTCTTATTTCCTTTATCTCCAGAAATATGGAGCAATTTCCCATCAAAACCCTCCAGAAGGGCAAACTACATCAATTATTGTAACTAAATCCTATTTACAATTCAGATGCCATCTAGGTGTTTCAAGATCCCTGAACCAACAGAAGATGCCGTACTTTCTCTTCATCATAAGTCCTTGGCTCATGGAAGTGGCTAAATATGCTAAATCAATTAGGACTATAACAAACAGTGGATCATTCGATTATATAAGGAATTAACTCCTAATCGATTAATCGCAAAACAATCATACGAACCATAATTGAGATAAAGAAATTCTGTTGATATAATTATCGTACCGACCATCAATTTAACTGGCCAGCTGATAGTGTCTCTCAACAGAATAATCTGAACTGAATATCAGATTATTCACATTGTATGTCATCTGGTATAACGCTTTCCGTAATTAAATATTTATGTATTGAAATCCAAATAATCAATACCAAAATATAATCTCGTTAAGTGAAACTTTAAATTGATCATAATTTAAAGTCATAAATTTCATTTCGAAACAACGAAATTAAATCATCATTGTCTTCCGATACAATCTCGTTAAATGATAAGTCATGCTTCATCCGTTAATAGAATCGATTATATGTATCAGATACGTCTAATTTAATTATAGATAAACACGATGAAATGCTTATTGTTGAAGAATACACTGATAAATAGATCAGCTACAGATAGGAAACAATTCTCCATTTCAAATGATTTATATTTAACCAATAATTTACTAGGAACATTGTTATCATATAGTTTCCTTAGTTCTTTATCTATATAGATATGGAACTTAAGTCTTCTATGGTAATTTAATTCTAAATGATGATCAGTAGTGACATTTTATTACAGACTGCTATTTTTCTACATTTATATAGAGAAAGTATTTATCGTAATTTCCTTATACGGTTTTAAGTAATTTGCGTAAAGGAGAAGAATTAAAATTTTTATCGTATCTTTCGCGTTATTCACGTTTTCTGTTGTACAATTACCTCAGATATTATGAAAATAACGCAGTTATAATCTCGTATGATTTTCAAGCAGAAACTTTCAAACAAAAATATAGTTGCTTAAGTCATAGTGGCAGTGGAAGACATTTTTTCAAGTTGTTTCAGCTCATAAAAACATCCAAAGTATATATAAAAATCCCCTTTTAAAATCAATGGATTTTTACCCAGGAGGACGCGCAACAAAAAGTAGCTCGAAGACGCGCAAGAGTGTGTGCGACACCCCAATTCGTTATTTCGTTATTTAAGTAAAACTAGAAACATTTTTATGCTATATCTGTTCCAAATGATTCATTCAAACAGTTCTAGTTACACAAGAACACATTTTTAAACGAGATATTTAGTAAATATTGCATTACATTATTCAGTGCATTGCGAACACATAAGAAAAGAACATTTCTTACATACAAGTTTTCAACATTTTTTATAGTGAAGAATCATCAATATAATAATCGTTTTACAATTTTATGGAAAAGTGCTGCTTCTAATTTTCTTAGGTACACAGGAAAACAGGTTTTTCAGAAATACAAATAAGAATTCTGATGAGCTTTATCTTTAGATCCAATAAATTTAGGGCGTAATGCACTTTTATTTTTCAGAATATTTCTACAATGTTAAGCTTTTTCTACAATAGTCTTTTGTGAAAGCGGATAAGGCATATACCAGCTGACTAAAGTTACATTACATCCCGAATAACATACTTTTTGTATCAATCTCTTGACATTTTCACTTATACTATTATCCAGTTTCAAAGTCTTGAACCCGCAAAAATCTTATTTTAAAAATATAGAATATTCTTGAATCTACTTATTTCCTCACTGAAACTTAAATAGCGATCTTTTCCTGTCAAAATACGATCATTTAATTGACTAAGAAAGCTGACGCGAAGACGCGCTAGGGTGTGTTTCCAATAAAGAAATAAAAGAATTCTTCTTGAAACACATTTCGCCTGTTGAATGTGACCTTAAAGGCAAACAGCATAAATTTGGCCCATTTTAACTACAGAGACGTCAGTATTTTCCCCTTTTCACTTGGCGTGGGGTGTCTGACACCCCCTTGAGCTTCCTTTGATTTGAGCTATTTGAGCCATTTTCACACTGAAAGAAACGCCACCTGCAGGCAACAACAGAGATATAAAGACAAATTAATAACAGAATATAGATCAGTGATGACGAACCTTTTTAAGAAGTGGGTCAAGTTTTGTTCGTTATTTTTTAAAAATTCTAGCCCATGGATCACAAAGTCAGTGGCGTCAGTTGGAAAGAGGGGGAGGGTGTGGTGAAAAGGTTACCAATAATTTCGAGACATCGAAAAATCTAACAGAAAAACTTGACAATTGAACTTTTTTCCTCTCTTTGAAAATCCTCTAAAGAAAGAAATTACGTCTCCTTCTTGTTTCACAGCTTTTACTTTTGCTCGTGAAGAACAATAAAATAAATAAAAAATGTTAAGGTATGAGCTTTTATTCAAAATGCACTTTAAATGAGAAAATACGTTCACAAATTATAATTTCGTCAAAATGAACTGAAAAGTAAAAATAATTTTTCTGATTACAATAAAATGCATGATTCGAATAAAAGCGTAGGCGCCTTATATAGCAATTTATATTTTGTGTATATTTCCTTAACCCTCTGACACCGAGCGAAGTGGTCCCGGGCGGTCTAAAAATTCCCCCTTAACAGCGGCGAAGGGCGGTCTGAGGCGGTTGGATTCTTTTGGTGGCAGGTGAGGTTCTGAGGCCGCTTAGAAGATAAGCTCGGTGGGGGGTCCAATTATCCTTAACAACACAACCCATTTCCGTGTGCTTTAAAGGAAGGTTATATGAGGGGGTGGGGTAAAAGACCCCCAGGTCCAATTCATGTCGCTTCCTCCCAAAAATTCTCGAGTTTAAAGGTTCTAGAAGAAAAAGTTCGCCTCGGGATTCAATAGTTAAAGAAGTGGAATAATCCTAGAAGGTAAAGGCGTCTACGCATTTATTCGAACCATGCATTTTATTATAATCAGAAAAAATTATTTTTTTACTTTTGAGTTCATTTGACCAGATTATAATCTCATTAAAAATTATTTTCTCATTTAAAATGCATTTTGAATAAAAGCTTATGCCTTAAATTTTTTTTATTTATTTTATTTTCTACTATTTAGTGACGGTTGACACGAATACACACGACATGTTAGGCATAGTAAACCAAATTCAATTATTGAATTCTCCAATATAAAACACATATTGATACATATCATTATATACATATGTACAATTACATTTTTAAAATGATTTAATGACATTAACTTTATGAAATACAAATCCGTAAAAATATTACGTGATAACTTACAATTATTATCAACAATGCAATAGAAAAAAAGAGAATCGATCTACACAACTTTCTCCTTTTCCTTTGAGTGCGAAACGTCTGACGCACAGGAAGAAAAAAAAATCTACTTCTGGTTGTTGGCGAATTCTAATAGAAATTAAGCGTAAGACGCGTAGAAACACAGCTATTACGTTCTTCATCGGTGCAGCGACGGAAATATAGGGTATTTTCTGCTATCTTCGTGGTGTTGTTACAAACCTACGTAACGTGACGTTACCACCTTCCAAACTTTATCGCCCAAATGTAGGGTTAAAATTTTAATATCATTTTGTTATGTTTAAAATAGGTATAGATTGCAAATTTTTTTGCATAATATTGTACTGAGACCAGAAACCGACCACTGTCCTAAATTTCAATCTGTAGATCGATTGGAAGTGGGTAAGAAATCTTTCTCAAGATTTGAGGACAAGACAGTCAACCCAGATAGCACGTACGTTTGCAGCAAATTTGATTTTTACTTGATATTAGCTTGTCATGGCAAATTTGCCGCGTCAAACTTAAAGCAAAACTGCGGCAAACTAATAATGCAGAATCGCCACCCTCGCTTGCAGAACAAGTTTGCCACAAGTTCACCGTGACAAGTAGCGCCACCCCTCCTTTGCAATGCAAGCTTGCTGTGAGTTTGCCAAACAAGCTTCCTGCAAAGAAAGCACAATAAAGAGATAATTATCTTTGTCTCTGTTTTAAAAAAACATCCGATTTTTAATAGCATCTCCTAGACCGTCCTTCTTTTTATTAATTCAATAAATCTATGATAATTTGTGAAAAAACTAACTTTTTTATAAAAAAAATTGAAACATTTTCCATCTTTTTACTAAATATAGAACTCGCATTTTAAAGAAAACTATACCATATTTTTCTTAATGTTGAAATTTTAACGTTTATAAACAAAATTAAACCTAAAAAACAGTCAATGTTTGTTGAAATAACTAATAACTTACATTTTGTCCCATTTTAAAAGTAATTACTTTTGAACTCTAATTTCATAATTTATTCTACTAGCAAAACGTAGTTATTAGCAGAAATCGTTCTATCTTTGCCTTCAAATCATATTCTCAACTCAAAAAATTAATGAAATCAAGAAAACAGTTTAAAATAAATCGTATAGATGAACGTTGTATTAGCGAAATCTATATTCTCCTCTCAGAGTTTGACTGGCCGAGTGGTTAGGGCTTCAGCTTATGAATCGGTAGGTCTCGAGTTCTAATCCGGGTTGTGTTCGTACTCTGTTTTTGCTATAGCTTGCAATGAGTTTGTCATGACAAGCTTGCTACAAGTTCGTCACGTGGTGACTTCGAAGCTTGCGTTAACTTGCTGCAAGATTGTTTCACACTTGCACTCTTATCGTGTCAACCTTGCTGCAAGCTTGCAGATTTGCAGTGCAAGTCTGCTGCAAACTAAAATTGCTATCTGGGAAGATGGATAAAAGCTTATAATCTATACTTAGGCAATGTTAAAAGGCAATGTTTGTGTGCGTGTGTGTGTGTTTGTCTGCGATGTCCAGACGAATCTATCGCACTTACAGCCATAAAATTTGGCACACAGGTAGTCGTAATGGTGACTGAATTCACCTCGAATCCGAAAATTTAAAATTTAATCTAGAAAATTTTTTATTTAATATTTTGTGTTGTTTTGGGTGATTTTTCGCACTAATGTCTCAATAGCATGATTTTGGATAATTGTATGAAAAAAATATATACACCATCGGAAAGAGTACGCGATTTCCGTTCTAATGAAGGTAGTTTTGAATTTCTAACGTAATTTACTGAATTTTGAGATACTTTAAAAAAATAGTCAGTTGCCATCGGAATGTTATTTTTGCTTTTAAATTTGTTGCATCCCCCTTTCAAATAACACTATTATTTTCAATTTTTTTCAGATTATAACTAAAACGGTTCTGTCGGATTTAAAAAGGAACGGTTAAAATATCTTTTCCCGTTTTTTTTAATTAATTTTTTCCTGGACAGATGAAAGTTATTTTTCTCAAGCTAATTTTCTCCCGCCACACTTTTCCGGAACGCAGCTGCCTATGTGATTGGTTGAATGGGAGATGACGTCATAACCTAGAATTGGGTGACTGATTATTATTTTCGGCAGTATCTTAACGTATTTATTCATCTCGCATACTTTCCTTGCAGTATAATAGTTTTCACGTTGCAATTTTTTAATATTGTTTATCGCGAAAAAAATAAGCGAGAAAATCAATAATGTTTATCTTTTGTTTTGAATTTGTTGTCAAAATTTTTTCATGTCATTGTGAGCGTTTTTTTTTTTTTTTCATTTTGATGAAGTCCTGATTCCACAGGCAACGCCGTGTAAAAAATAAAGGTCGATGCAAAAAAATTGATTTCAATAGGATGATAACATGAATTACAGCACCAGCTTCACTGATAAGATAGAAAATCAGTTAGCCAACGTTCACATGGAGATATTTTTTTATAAATTCGACATTATATATTTATGCTTTAATTTTTTTAATTTTTTCGATTGTCTGTTCTATCTTTTACGATATAAAAAATATTTTTTTAAAAATCATTGCGTGGGTCATTTAAGAAGCCTTCGTGGGTCAATGCCTGACCACCAGATCATAGATTCGTCACTTTTAATATAGAATTATATGCCTTTTTATGTAAAATTTAACATTATGATATCTGGAAGATATTTCTCTAAAGACTCAGGTATTTTCTGGTCTACTATAAAAGTTACTAGGTTGAGCTTCAGTTGACTTTAAAAACATTTGGCAACTCATCAGGGTCGGTATCAGAGAGACATGACAGTGAATTGCTGGGACTCTCAACATTGTTTTTTGAAACAACATTCTTTTTTTAACTATTTTTTTAAATTTTGTATTTAATATCCTTAAGTCCTGGCAAGAATTAGATCATTACTTCCTGTATAGCGTTCTAGTTACATCTCGAAAGTCTCTCTCACGAGGGAAGCGCTTTCGGCCATCCTATTGTACATAAAAAGGATGCATATCGATATTATTTTCCTGTAATGAAAGTCTGTGACTGTAAGTTTGAATTATGTTATGACCATTTGTGATTTCCTAAATACTCTGTATTTGAGCTCTCAAATGTGTACAGCTCTTTTAACGAAAAGTATTAAGTCTTCATAATAGCGAATGTTTTATTTCCCAAAATGTATAATTTTTACTAAAAAGATTTTAATATGCCCCGTCCACATAATTTAAAAATTCTAGGCATGGATTTTCGCTACAAAACACGATTTTCAGAAACATTACAGTATACTATCAGAGTATAAAACTATTTTGTATCCCTTTAAGCCAAAGGATTCAATGTATGTGAGCAGTGCTGCAAATTATTTTTTGTTTCCTTTCCATAAACATTTGCCGTGACATTTCTTGAAGAAACTGTGGCACTGTGCTCACAAAAATAATTTTCAAAAATATAAATCTGAACTTTTATGCCACAATTAAGCTCACAAAACATACATAATTAAAAAATGATACTGACATGACTTTTTTCTTCACTTAAAACTTCAAGTCATATTGTTAACATTGGTAAAGAACATTTTCTTTTCTTTTCGTAATGTTTAATGCAAATAAAACCTTGTATAGAGAGTATCAATGCAATCAATCATCATTAATGGAGAGCATCATTGGAAGTAAATTATTTGTATTTAAATAAAGTAATCTATAAATTAGTAATTTGTTTTTTTAAACTTTTAAGTAAAATTTAAAGAATATTTTAAATATTTCAGAAACTTAACGTAACCAAATTCTTTCTATTTTGATTATTGAAATTTTGAAATATATAAACTATACTAATTGATAGCTTAAAAAATTCCTTACTATTAAAAACCAAAAATTTCTGCAGCTATTGTAGTGTTTGAACTCAATTTCGGATTTTTTTTTTTTCAAATGTGGTAATTTTTGATTTGTGACCCCTAGACTAATTTTATCCTTCAAGGTTTATTGTTACACAACGGTATAATTAGAACACTACATAATATTGAAATACTAATATTATATTATCAGCCACGCCAATAACCTCCAGGTAAATGTTCCGGCTCTCAGCCAAAATATGTGAAGTGAAGAGTGGAAGAAATAGTTGCGCGGGAGACGAGGTGGTAGACGCCATTAATGGTATTGGGTCTATGCACGTTTTTGTAGGCGTTCTTGAGATGAACTTCGAGTGATAATTATGAGTAATTTTAAACGAGAATAGTAATTGTAAATATGTATTTAGCTCTTATTTAATCACATATAGTAGTAATATAAACTAGTGTAGAAGAAAAAGTGAATTTATTGAAGGCTGGAGTACACAGTTATTACATTATCCATGATAGATTTTCAAACTCCTAATATTCTTTTCGAAGCATAAAGGTATATACAATTGTGGAATATTTGAGCACACTTTCAATTAATGTTTATTGTTCCCAGAATCGCCTTGCTTATGATTTAACCAATCAGTTCTAACAAAAATATAAAATTCAAGATTCTCATGCATTTCCAAATGAATTTAAAATATTCTGAAAGAAGCAATTCAAATAGGTAAGAAGATGCTGATATCATCTTCAACAATATGAGTCATTCTATACGCCGTGAAAAAAGGTGATTATTTTCAAATTGTCACTTAAGAAAATAAAAGCTTCTATTAGGCCAAGAATACAGAAACTATAAAATTTGTAGGGATTTTTCTTATACAACACAGAAGAAAGTGACTTTGTAAACTATAGTGCTTAAGTATGAAATCTAAAAGATGGAAAACTAAAATATCATGAACTGACAAATATGATTACCTTTCTGCTAATTCCCTTGTGTGGAAAACTGTCTTAAGTGATTTAATCATGCGGGTGCTTTTACAACGGAAAGTAAGACATCCTAGAAGATCGATGGCCTAGACGTTGAGTAAGCTGGAAACCATTTATGATGTACCCTTCGAAATAATTGTTATTTCTTAGACTATATTATTTATTCTCACTAGATAAAAATGCATGTTAAATTTTTGGGTTTGAAAATTTCTGTGGAAAAATTATTGGTTAGTATTTTAGGAATAGTTAATTGAATAGACTAACCGCTTAGCGAACTTACTTTCATTCCTTGAACCATTCTCTTTTTGGCAGCAGCTCGTCAATGTAAAAATACTTTGATATGCATTCTACGAATCCCGATCTAACATATAAAAGGTTATATAAAAAGCCACTCTCTAAATGAAAGTTTCTTTCTGCTCACACTGAATTTTCAGCAGTTAGCAAAGTTAATTATAAACATAGCTATTTCCTAAATTTAACACAAACATCCTTCAGAAAAAAAGTAAATTGTAGTGATCTAATATGTTTTTAAATCTTGAGAAACAGGGAAAACAGATTTTAATTTGAATAAGTTTTTTAAAAAGCATAATTATCCTTCGCTAATGAAATTCTTTGCAAACGTTCGTATGCATTTATGTTTATTAGAAAAATGTTCGGAATTATTTTAATTTATATTGGATTTTTAGTCCAATATTGGTTTTAGGATTTTGATAATTAGAATATTATATCTTCTGATTATATTTTAATCCTTCTATGTGTCATTACTTTAAATGAATATTGTTTCACCATCGGATGGCACTATTGGGCTTTCTATTGTTTCCAGAGTTCTATTTTGTAATTACTACTAAGCTTGTATACCTATTCTAATATTTTATGCATTACAAATCAAATTTCAGGCAGATTTATATTTTTGACATTAATGTTGTTTATGAGAATATAAATTTATACATCAGAACAATTTAGTTTCAGAATTTTATTTTTTTTCAAGATTTTTGACATTCAATTTCTATGAATGAATCAACATTTAGAGTTTTCCAGTAAAAGTCGCTCACATCTTTTCACTTCTACAGATTCTTCAAACAATATGGAAATTAAAACAAAGCACACAATGTAAGGCTAAAATTTCTAGTTGATATCCTTTGATTGAAAATATTAGTATCAGAATATATGCATGGAAAGTGATTTACCCAATTATTAATGGCCGTCGCTGAAGTGGATGAAATTATGAGTCTGCTTCCAAACTGATCACGCGCCGAGTCCGAATATCTCGCATTTAAATCACGATTAGTTTCGTCATGTAATGGCGAATCCAGTCACAGCCACTGGCGACAGGAACTGTTTACTTTGTATGATGAATGCCCGTAAAGGCGGAGTCATCTCGGTGTCTAAATCCTGAGAGAATCTTAAACACGTCCTAACCTATCACTGACGCTTATAATCGATAGCAGGAATATAAGCGATAAATCTTCGACGGTTCTGCGCCTATGTGCTTACGATTGGAGATTTGCCTACAGGGAATAGGTTCTTGGGATGCAAAATTGAATACTTAAGTTAATTTATTTCGAAATTTCAATGACAGTACTGCATTTATTTAGAGAGCTTAGATGTTATGCTCTCAGAAGGTAATTTGGAAATAAAATCAACCTTTTGTCTAACCGTTTTCATAAGTTAATTTAATCTTACAATGATAGGAACAATATAATTTTAAGTAAGATTATTTGGAATAGCATATTGTAAGCGGATGATTTTGAGTCTAAATGTTTTGAAATAAGTTTTAAATGAAAGGAAACAACAGATTTACAAATACAGAAATGTTTGTGTAGTGTAGGAATATGTTTGTAAAGTAAAGACAATACATAAAATGGGCAAACTACCAGTTTTGTCTAATTTTATAAGAATATTCACTTCATTCTTGATATTAACGTATTCGCTCAACATACTAATTATTCCCACTAATGGCATAGATAAAACGCCGTCTTTTGCTAGTTGTAAAACTTTAATATATTACGACAGTTAGCAAAGCACACACATATTAAACCTGTCCAGAATCAATAGAATGATTGAGTAATACTATCTACCGGTTAATTAGAGAACAAAAGAATTTGAGGTGCAAGGAGAATCAAATCCTTATGGCTTTGTCGATAAGCATATGCACCAACTTTTACGCAAAAGTTAAAATCTACTGGTGCGGCATATATTCCGTCCGCAAGAGAAATGATACAGGACACCAATTAACCAATGGGGTAACACGAATACGATTATATAATAATAATAATAAAAAAGTAGAAATCCCCAATAACCAAAATATTAAATTAAAAAGGAAAGAAATTCATTTTGCTAATATAGCAAGTCGGAGTGTTCTCCAATTTACATTCGCAATTTAATGTCTAGGTCCTTCGTACAGAGGGTTAGTTAATTTAGTTCAGCTTAAAAACAATCAACAAGAAAAAAATAGAATAAATTTAAAAAGGAATCGTAATTTAAACTTTAAACTAGAACAACAATATTTTAATTTATACACAATATAATTTAAAGAGTAAAATTTGGGAAAAAATAGATAAAATGAAGACAATGTTTAAGTAGCGCGCAATTGCAGCAGCAGATTAAAAAACAGAGAACAATGGAAATCAAGATCATACTGAGATAGCCAAAAATAAATAAAGAAATAAAAATAAACTCATAGTGAATCGAATACAACTGAAAACAAGGAATCCATTCTAACCCATTTTTTCAAGGACTAAGAACTATTCCAAATGGATTCAAATTAATATTTGGGAAATTTTTCTATAAGAAGCTAGCATTACGCCAAACATAGCTTCTCATAGCCCGAAATTCCCAAACAGAGGACAATGGAGAAATGTACATTAAAAGCAAGTAATCAAAAGAAATAGGAAAAAAACACAAACATCAAAACGCTAATAAGATGATTAAAAATATTAGCCATCAAGCTTTATTAATAAGCCTTCATAAATAAAAAAACTTACCCAATGATAATAATTGAGAGATGAGAAAAACCCTTTCTAAAAACCTTTAAAAATCTTTTTTAACACTAACCCACGCTAATATTGTCCAAGAAGGAGGAGTTATTAAAGTAAATCCAGTCCCCTGGCGCCATCTATATTCGCAGAATAGGCATAACAGATACAAAACAGAAGAGGCAGAGACAGGGATTTCTTGTAAGGGAATGAAACCAATTCAGACGTATTAAGAAAAAAAACTTATTAATTAAAAAATTAATTTAGTTCAGTTATATTAATGTCCCGTTTTGAAGCAACAAGAGGTCTATTAATAAAGGGACGTCGTAATTTTGAAACACGGTCAGAAGACAAAAACTTCTCAAGATTTTCGCACCACACTAGCGGGAGGACGTTTGGCCCTCTTTGTATGATTGAAAGGGCAACAGGACCATATACACGGCGGATCTTCAATGGAATTGGGTTTCGAACCTGGAAACTTACCACTAGGCAACAACATCATCCTTTCGTACAGGGAAGAGTATCATGTATGGATTTGAGAGAAGTGCATTTTTCTCGTTGATCAGTTGCATTCAATTTCGAAACATATCAATAACTTTCTTGTTAAGATCACATATTAAACTTCATTTTACTTGTTCATGTTGTTTGTGAATTAGGATGTTTGTATATCTCGGATAGACAAATAGATAGACAGTCTGTCCTCTGATGGATTTTGTCTAAGATTTGATATACATATACGATGATACGAACATATGCCAAATTTCATGCATTTTACTCATTACATTTTACGTTTATTATTCGGACGTATAGACAGACTTCACTTCCAACTATTTCGTCTAAAACTGACTTTCAATTTTAATGCAAGGACCGCATTCGACATTTCATCTATCAAGCTATCAGAATTTTCAGTTATCGTGTTCACAGACAGACTTAATTCCCAAAATGGTATTTTAATCAAAACCTATAGTTTGAATTTTTTGACAATAATAAATCTTTCTTTACTTAGCTTATGCGAAAGTAATGAGGGAATCTCGAAGATGAACAAATGCAGAGGAAAAAATCCGAAAGAACGAAAATATTAAATCCAAAATTAGTTTACGGAAGGTTTCAAGTTATAAACCCAATTCCACTGCAGAACCGCCGTGCCTATTGCATGTTAAATAATATGTAGTGGTAAAACGTCCTCAAGCCCGTGTTTTTGGGCCCGTGAAGCAAGGATTTTTGGCGAGGGGGTGCCAGCTCAGATGTAATCCTCGTCATTTGACCATGGTTCAAAATTACGAGGTCCATCCTTCTCATCCATCTCCATATATTAAATTAAATTAAAAATTTTAAAAAAATATACATATGAGAAATATTTAATATCTATCGGCTCTCCTATGAGAAAATGGAGACTCCTCAAAGCACCGCGATGGGTCCATTTGGCATAAGTCACACAAATAATTGAAAAACAACTTCAATATTGTCGTTGCAAACATTATAAAGTTGAGAACAGCTCAACCAATTGAAATAAAACTTACGAAAAAGTGCCTCGTGTAGTAAAGAAAGACCTTGATTTTTTTTCTTTATTCATCATGTGTTTGGAATCACGTATAAAAATTCTACTTCACAGCAAACATTTATATTGAATCTTTTCCATAATTTTAACTATAAAATGTAGTTATATTCCTGTACCATTAAAGTTACTTTGAATATGTTTTTTAAAAATATTTTACTTTTTATTTTTAAAAAAAGGGAAAATATAATTATAACGTGTGATATAGATGGACTCTTTGTGACATAGCCCTTAAAGACCGAGCGTAATTTTTAACCAATAGTTTAAACGCCGACTACAACTCAAAAATGAACGGTATCTGCTATCCAATGAGAAAAATATATCTATAGATATTCTGGAAACAAGAAAAATAATTTCTTCCGGCATTTACTGCATATAACTAACCAGGAACAGAAATATATGCTAAAGTCTAACCCGAACGATCGTACGAGTTCGGTCTTAAAGGGATAGAACAACTTCTAATCAACTTTCATTATCCGTAAATTTCAGTCATGATTTTTAAAGTGCAAAATAAAAATAAGAAAGAATCAATAAATGGAAAGTAGAAATCAAATTTGAATGGCCATTCCAAAAACTATGAAGATATGTTATAAATAGTTCCGTAATTTGTTTGCTTACAAACATTGAATAAAAGGAAAGGTTTTGAAACTTTTAACATCTAAAATGAAATGCCATCTAATTAGTTAAATATATATTTAAAATAACTGCTTACAACTTAACAGACTTTTTAAACACTGGACCGGTAAAACAAAATTTTAAGAATAAAATTATTGCAATAAAATTACGAAATGCAACCAAAAATTCCTGGCAAACAATCTGGGCGCCAAAGTAAAAGTCGAGGTGACCGTTCTGCCTGAATTTATACCACAGTATCCTATTTTGTTGCTCTCTTAACGGCTCTTCCGTTCCAGGCGACATTGTTTAGGTCGGAAATTATAACACTCCTGTGCTTATTTACCACATATATCTCTTACTTAACCGACTGATTCAGCGTTCCTCAAGGATCGCTTATTCCTCCCCCCATCTGCCTATAATATAAATCTACGGAGCAGAAAACGTTAATGGCCCGTTGTTTGATAGGCCAAGAACAGCATTCTTTGGCTAAAATGAAGCCCCGATGAAAACCCCGGGGCGTAATAGATCAAGAAATCAATAGGCCAATCACCGATTAGGAGGTTTAATAACGCCGCCCATATTTTTATTTACCCTCTAAAAAGTTATGCAGACCGTTCATCAGACGAAGCCTTGGTAGTGTGTTATATCAAAATGCTTCGTTGGAAACTAATTGTGCTGGAATGAGTTATGTCATGGAGTTAAGCTAAGTTAATTGTTTGAGGGGATATTTTTGCTATCAGAATACGGGCCCAAAATAGTTGCAGATTATCTGAAGTTTTACGAATATATAAAAATACTGATTTTTTTTCGTTAGAAGAGTACGTAACTTAGAACGTAGCAATTT
>BGPR01002002.1:0-57695 GCA_013235015.1 Araneus ventricosus
AAAAAGTTGAAAAAGAACTCTCCTACTAAAACCAATAATACCATCGCGGAAAAGACTTCAAGAATTTACACGACCTCTCACCTTGAAGTTCCCAACTCTATAACAACGAAGGATAAAATCTCTACCCATCAATCTGCATTGAAACCTTCTGTAATCGCCAAACCTACCTCTGTTGACATTGAGCTTTTGCCAATGGCTGTTCTCCCTCCATTGGAGAAAAGAATTTTACAGTCTCGGGAGTCGGATGCTGATGCCGAGATGAGCTCCTCCTCTGCATCAGAAGAGGATGCCTTATAGTACAACATGTCGGAGGACTTGGAAGACTCACCGACAGTTATCAGTCCTCCACCCTCTTCCAAACCTACAAAGGCAAACAAATATAGAAACAGATAGCATTATTGCTTCTCTGTTTTTTCACTTTGTTTGCTTTTTTCAAAAAATTATATTTTGAGAACAAATGACCTGACCGGATTGTTTTTTTTAACACTAACTTGCTTAGTTCTTTCATTTTAAAAAAATTTTCTCTTTATAGATTTCGTCCTTGAAATTTTATTTGGTCTTTGCCCAACATGTGATATTTTAGACATATTTTACATCTGATATATTTTAAAGCTTGCATTTTTTTCTCTTTTCATCCTTCATCTATCCATTTTTGGTAACATGATTTTATCTTTTCATATGCAACTATGAATTTCAAATTTATTTTAGAATTTTATCTACCTCTTTTAATGTAACACCATATATTTTATTACCGTGATCCTGCTTATCTACCATACGTTTGGCGCAGTTTAGCCAAAAATGGCTCTTGCGCCATTAAACCTCACACAACCAGCCAAGCCAAGTGGCTAGCTCAAAGCAATGACGTCAAACCTTAAAGAAAGAATGTTTCGAATCTTATAGTAAAAAGTACGAGAGACGATATGAATTAAGAAATGAATCTTTTTGAGTTTCATTTCATAACTTAAATGCAGAATTTCCTAACAAAATCTCCAATATCATCATCGGTCGGTTCGCGTCGTTTCAAATTTTTGACGATGTTCTGAAATTCTTCACCAGCTTCCGTTAGATGCATTTTCACTAAAGGATCATCAAATTTGAGTTGGAAACTAAATACAAATTTCAACGCTTCGACGCCATTTTGAAGTCCTTTAATTTTTTGAAAATGTTTCCTAGAATCTCTAAAGTTTGGAAAAGGACTCTTTAACAATTCTTCGCATAATTTGAAAACTTTGATCGCCAGCTATTCGAATTAATCCCGTCGCGTGTTGCACCACATTTTTCACTCGGATACAATGATCATAAGCTATTCTTCTGAAACTGGAAACAGACACTTTTTATCATCAAATCAGATGGTGTGGCTTTTATTTCTTCAGATCCGTTTTTTAGTTTATCACAAACTTCCTGTAACTCTTTTAAGAAGCTCATTCTATACTTAAAAGGAATGGCCCTTGCAGTCTAAAGGATTACTATTATTATGAAAGTGTTCTTTTCGTTTAAAATAGTTCCTGCTCATCATCATGAGGAAAAGAGGCTGAACCAAGTCGGAACTAGTCTTATTCTTTACTGATAGCATTCGGTCAATTAGCAAAACGCAAATACAATTATACAAATTTTCGTAATAGTCGCTAAACATGATGTAACTTATAAACTGCGTGTGTTCATCGTTGGGAAGAGCATGTGAAAGAAATAATTTAAATATTTCTCTATAATAATATTCTATATAAGGTTGAGTAGGACCTTGCTTCCTGAAGGGAAACTCAACTGCTTCACCTAATCTAAAACAATAAAAAAAGCACTAACAAAATCATTAGATAAAGTTTTAAAATTAATTGAAATATACATTTAACGTAATTTAACATTTCTAAGATAGTGCTAATGATTACAATAAGAGTGACTAAGAACTTCAAAATACTTTGTTAAAAAGAGGGACCAGCAATTAACTCTTTATTCAAATTCTTCAGTACACAAGAACAGATGATGTCTAATATCCCTCGACTTAATATGAATTTTGTTTACATGAAAATTCTTTTTACTATGTATTGCATATTACTAGCTGCCTAGTAATTAAGTATTACAAACTGTTACTACAACACATAAAATATCAGCAAAAATTAGTCAATACAAAAATTAAGAGTGGGGCTATTATAATTAGCATTCTTATTACTAAAATAAGAATCAGTTGGTAAATAAATTAATGAGTTATACAAATAAAATGAGTTTGAAAAGATATGGACATCAAATTAAGTACAATACATATTTAGCTAAGTAAAGACAAATAATACGCCAGGAAGATAATTTGAAGACTTTTTTCCTATTTAAATTTAAAATATTACTCTTATATAATAAAACAAGTTTTACTTATAATTACATAAAAGATTTATAGAGAAAGGCGAAAAAAATCCAATTTATAAAATAGAAAAGGAACAAATACAATTTTTTACATGTCTTCCTTGTGACCCAACGGTACTTAAAAGTACCATTCCATAGATTTAAATTATTATATAGATTTTCCATAGATTTTTTTTAGCTTGCAGAATAAACGGATCTTCTTTTGTCTAAGTTACCTGGTGTATACGCGTGGTGCCTTAAAAAGCTATTAAATCTATAGGTAATTGCTTATCTATGTACGATGTTCCTAAGTGCAAGGAAATCGTCCCCCACTTAATTACAACTTAATGAATTAACTCTTACGTCTAAGGGGTCTTTTAGGGTTCTTCAACTAATTTAAATAGCGAGAAAAACTTTATCTTCAAACAAAATTATTTATTAAAACAATAAACGAGCAGGTACTTCAGGAGGAGAAACTAAATTTAAACGAAAAATATGCAATAGATTTTGATTTTATGAGGTTTTTCGTGGGAAGATTTCACCCAAATTTCGAATTTGAGAAAAATGTTTTTAAAGATTTGTAAACAAATTTCAGGAAAGATTTAATCACACATAACTTCAAAATTCTCCTGGGTGGTACATCACACCTTCAGTCTCGTTGTATCATATTCATAATTTATGGCAAGGATCATGGGATCTCCAGATCTCAAATAAATTGCATTCCATTAAACCCAGGATTACGTTGTGGCCTGCTTTGCCGGTACGAGAGCTTGATGTGAAAATGACTCGGCTCCGTATCGGTAACACCCGTTTCACCCACAAACATCTTTTGTTTGGTGAACGGGTTCCAAGATGTAATACAGGCCATGTCGATTTCACAGTCATTCATATTTTAACCGAGTGTCCTCTTTTTAACAACCATAGATTGCACTTTTTTCAAACATCATCTCCAAATATTTGTGATTTAGTAGGGGAACACCCCCATCCAAACATTTTTATCTTTCTGAAAATTATTGCATTTTATCATTTTATTTAGACATTACAAATTTAATATTGTTCCCTGTAACCTTGTTTTAAGAACAAAGATTCTTGGCTCCACATTCTTTTACACTGACGTATTTCAGTTTTAAGAACCTTTTATATACTACCACTTGCCTGTACGTCTCACCATATGTTTGGCGCAGCATGGCCAAGTCTGGCCCTTGCGCCATAAAACCGAAAATCACTCAGTCTCGTTGTAAACCAATTTTTCTTTTTAGAGGCTTTTATTTTTTTTCCTGCTAAGTTTTGAAGAAGGTAGTGACAGTCTTTTTGAAGCAACAGTTCTTAATCGGTCAAGAGAAATGAAACTGTCAGTAGTATATCTACCAGGAATGATATTTAAATCATCCAGAATCAATTTTAGACCTCTAAATCCCTCATTAAACTGAATTACAGCAATATATGTCGCAAATCCTATAGGTTTAAGGGTAACGAATGGTGCTCATTTTGATTATGAGTCTTCCCATGAACACATTTTTTTGCAGAAGTTATTTATCAAACGAATCCGTGTAAACTGGTTTTATGGTGTTGATAATTTTCTTTAGACATTTCCAGGACATTTTTTCCCGAGATGTTTTTCCAGCTGCTTTTGCATCCTGATAGTGGCATCAGCTGTCCTTTCCTCGAGGACACTGTCCATGCAAAAGGTTTTTAGAAGTGGAGCAGCAGTAAAAAAAGGCCGCAATCGCAGCTTTTTGCATGTTTTTTAGATTCCCAGTGTTGGATAACGTATTGCAATACCATAATAATTTGCAGTGTGTTTATTACTGCATCTGTTACCTTTCCTTCTCCCCTAAATCTTTTACTTTGTTTCTTTCGTACTTTGTGCATTCATACTTGGTAACTGAATTAGTTCCATATATTCAGACATTACACATTTCCGCTGAAAGCATGGATTTCAGGCTTTTCGGTATTGGATTTTATCATTCTTAATTTTCTTTTATATAATAATTCTACAATATTTTTAATATCTCGAGCACTTTTGTATAAATTTACTTATTTTTTTGTTCAATTAATCATACATATTTTTATTTTCGGTATTTATGTTTAATTATTTATGTTTGACACGATTCATTATATATGAAGTTCATCTTTTTTTGTTCCAAGCCTGTGTCATGTATGATACTATGTTTAATTTGAAATTGATTTATATATCATGTTAACCCATTAACACTAAAAATAAAAAAACCAAATATACTATGTTTAATTTGAAATTGATTTATATATCATGTTAACCCATTAACACTAAAAATAAAAAAACCAAATATACTATGTTTAATTTGAAATTGATTTATATATCATGTTAACCCATTAACACTAAAAATAAAAAAAGCAAATATACATATATCTAGATTCACTGAATTATCTGAATTCACTGCAATATGTTGAAAAACTTAAGTGAAAAATACTTACACGTAATTTTATTTTTGTTCAATAGAATATGGACGGAGCAGTGCTTTCCAGCTATGTGGCGCAAAGCAGTCATAGTTCCGATCCTGAAACCCGGGAAAGATCCACATAACCCATCGCATTATAGACCAATTGCATTGACGAGCTTCCTAGACCATATGTTTGGCGCAGCATAATCAAAAATGGTTTTTGCGCCAGTAAACTCCACCAAACCAAACCAAACCAAACCATTGACGAGCTGCTTATGCAAGTTAATGGAACGCATCGTGAATACACGGCTAGTCTATATTTAAGAGGAAATCGCATATCTTTCAAAATTTCAGAGTGGTTTCCGCTGCACACGAGGAACTGTGAATAATGCTTTGCTGCTTGAAACTGCAGTTAGAGATGCTTTTGTTACAATAAAACACTTAGTCTCCATATTTTTTGACATGGACAAAGCCTTCGGTAGGACATGGCACTACGGTATTTTGAGAGATTTGTATAAAATGGGCTTACGTGGAAACTTACAGCTTTTTATCAAAAATTTTGTAGGGAGAAGATCTTTGAATATTACGTTTTATCTGATGACTTTCCTCAATATGAGGGTGGGGGTAGTTTGTTGAGTGTTATTTTGTTTATAATAAAAGTAAATGAAATTGTGCAACAATTACCTCTATGTACATGGATCATTGTATGTGGATGATTTTCAGATCCATTGTGCTTTAGTTAATAGGTCTTTTATAGAAAGACAGTTGCAAGCAGCAATAAAAACGATTACCAACTGGTGTGATAAAAATGGTTTTGTGCTCTGCCCAGAAAACAAATTGTGTCCATTTTTTCGTAAATTTCGTGGAATACATACGCATCCTGAAATTTTTCTCAACGGTACATCTATACTGTTGGTATCGGAGACAAAGTTTTTAGGCATTATTTTAGACGAAAAATTATCTTTTCGGCCACAAATTTTAAATCTTAAACGTAAATGTAACAAAACATTTAAATCTTCTTAAAATTTTATCAAACACTACATGGGGTGCAGATTTTTCATCACTTTTAAAAATCTATAAAGCTTTAGTTTTATCTAAACTAGACTATAGATGTACTATTTATGGATCAGCAAGGAAAAGTTTGTTACAGACTCTTGACACAATCCACCACCAAGGACTTCGACTTTCATCAGGGGCATTCCGAACATCCCCAGTCCAGAGCCTTTATATCATCAACAAAGAACCGGCCTTGGAATTGAGGCGCCATAAAATAGCACTCAAGTTCTATTTCAAAATAAAAAGTAATAGTGAGCATCCAATGCATATTACGATTCTTCAGCTTGCCTTTGGTATGTTTCATGCTAATAAAAAGTCATACATACCCTCATTTGGAAACAGAATGCGCTCTCTACTACAAACTTTAAATACTCAAAATGTTGAAATTGAACCAAAAGAGGATGGACTTCCTCCCTGGAGAGATTTTAATATTCGGACGATTGATGAGTTTTTTAAACTTCCTAAATCCTTAACCTCAGACAACAGTTATCGACAACTCTTTCATTACCACAGACAGCAGTATAAGGACTTTAATTCTGCATTTACGTATTGGTCTAAAACGGCGAATCATGTTGGATCCGCAGTAGTTTTTAATAATTTTACTGTAACGGAAATGTTACACGAATATTGCACGGTTTTTACAGCTGAGGTTTATGCCATTTTATTAGCCCTGAATGTGATTGAGACATCACAAGACAAAAAATGGATTATTTACACAGATTTTAAAAGCTCTGTGGAAGTTCTTTTAAATGCAGACATGACACATTTCCGCGGATTTCCGCTTTTTCGGCATCGAATTTAATCATTCTTGGAATCGATGCAAATCTGCATTAAAATTTTTGTTAATGTGTTGGGGGGGGGGGGGTGCTCACGCAAACAAAAGTTGTGCGCCATGTGAAAATTTTGCTTATGGCTCTAAGGCGAAAGAGTTTTGAATTCATAAGATATTGCGTAATCCTGCCGAAAGTTATATTTCGTCTGAGTTTTGTGTCGGCGTTTTGCCGCGCTTTGGGGTCAAAGTTTAGCATTGGGAGGAATGCCTGAAAAGGTTGTATTCTTTCCTTTCTCGTTTCGTCCAATCGTCTTTCATTTCATCCAATCACAATTCATTCCAAATTTTGATTGGATGAAAGAAAATCATCCACGAATTTCTACCAATCCGAATTTCGTGAGAAAAAAAAAATCGCTGAAGCCAATTTATTTTCGCGCAAACAAAAACTGCCCGCTGTGTGCACATTTAAAATAGTGTCAGTTTTGATAGATAAAAGATCAGGAAGAATGTATATTGAAACATATTCTTCAATTTAAAGTGTTAAATACAAAATGATCAGAAAAGAGCAGTCTGCTGTTGAATATTTTATAAAAAAGATTTTTTACGTGATGCTATTGATAGTAAGAAAATAGCAATGAGAAAAAAATAAGGAAAAACCCCCAATCAAAGAAAGAGCAAAATTTGGAAAAGGAAGAAAATAGCAGACTGAAGTATAAAAGAAAGCATGAACGTTAGCTCAAAAAATGAGAAACAAAAGTTTCAATAATTATGTATAATCAAAAATAGTTTTTACATGGCCATATTTTTAGTGAGATTTTTACCATAGTTTTTATTTTAACAAAGTTTTTTGCGAATTCATTTTTCATCCATTAATTTTCTTTTAAATAATAATTCTACAATATTTTTAATATCTCAAGCACATTTGTTTAAATTTATTCATTTATTGTTCAATTAATAATACTTATTTTACTTCTCGGTATTTACGTTTGACGCGATACTGTATTTATGAAGTTCAGCTTTTTTTGTTCCGAGCCTGTGTCATGTCTGTAAATGTTTCTAACTAAAGCCATCCATTGTTGATTAAGGCGTTTAAGACATACTTACGTCTAAATGATCGGGAATTCCAAATCATATTTTGCTGGATTCCAGGTGATGTTAGTATATCAGGAAATGAATATGCAGACTTATAAGATATGAAATATTGCTTTGTTCCATTATCCGACATAGACCAAGTTTTGAAATTAACGATAAACGAAGCATGGCAAACGATTTGGAATACTCAGAACAACAACAAACTGCATTTTATACAACCATTCATTAAGGATTTTAAATCAACCACTTTTAACGGGAAAATGGATAGAAAACTTACAAGATTGCGTATAGGGCATACTCATTTAACACAGAAACATTTTTTGAAGGGAGAGCCACTACCGACATGCCAGGCATGCAATACAATTTTATCTGTCAAACACATTTTAATTGAATGCTCAATTTTTAATAATTGTAGACTCAGGTGCTTTGGAAGCGCCCATTCTTTTTTGAAAGACTTACTTGGAGACACTCCACACTCAAACCTTTTTCAATTTCTCAATGACATTGGGTTTTGTAACTTAATTTAAAAATACGTTTTTTGTACATGTATAAGGACCGTCATTAATCGATAGGAAATGCAACGAAATTTTAAAAACTTGAATTAATATCAAAACAACCTTCCTTGGTCAAATTTGGCCCTTGCGCCATAAAAAGTCATTCACAGTACACTCAAATCTCAGTACACTCTTGTCTGGGAAGCAGTCTCCTGTTGAATAAATTTCTGTGATAAATCTCTTAAAACATAATCCATCAATTCGAATGTGTTACTGGTGACAGAAATAAAAAAGATAGTTCCTTTTAACGATAGATTATTTTACGGCTACTTAAAAAATAAAGTAGAAATGAAGAGTATTCCAAACCTTTTATGTTATTACTTGTAGAATATTGTACAGATTTATATTATTTCGAATTAATTTAAACATATTTTCTATTATTATGAAGCTGTTCTGAAATGTCTACAGATTTTTTAGGGTTCATTAATCCCATAAGTATATCCCATAAGTTTGTACATCGAATTATGGCATTTTTACACTTATAATCTAAAATTCAGTCATTCCTAAACATTTCAAGTGTTCTGTGGGCTCTTAGTTGAATCAATACGATAAAACATTCCCATAACAAAAGAGGGTCATCTAATTAGAAGATATAGCATACTGTACTATTAAGGAGTTAAAATTAAATATCCCGTCTGACAAAATGTAGCTTTTGCGTCGTAAAAATCCAAAATCTATAAGAATCCACTTCTAAGAATCATATTGATAGGAAATAATGTCTATAAATAATTTCCTATCATATTTGATAGGAAATGTCTTTTAAAACAGTATTTTCCACCTAGTAGTGAGTACCATTACCTCATGCGGAATTTATCGGATGTTTTGAGAATTAAGTTATCCGATTCCTAACGAATCAGCTGCTGAAATGCTCTGTATAAATAGTTTATTTTATCCAGATAGTAAAATAAATCCGATTAAAATTGCATCATTTTAAAAAGTTGGCATAATAAGTTGATTCTACGTTACACAGTGGTTGTAAATGTTGACTGAAGTGCATAATTGAGATTTTGGATAACAAAAATCCACCATCTTTAATGCGCCTTCATTTTCTTATTAAAACCATGTGATGGGAGAAGTATATGTTTTCCGTCTAAAGAGTTTCCAACGATTTTAACGTGAATCTCTCTAAAAATTGGAACGGATTTTAACGTTATATGGAAGTTTGATGAGACAGAATCACGAGTTAGGGTCTGAAAATATTTCTTTTATATTAAGAAATATCATGGAAATCGGAGAAATAAAAATAAATCAATACTGCCATTCTTTGACAGTCGTCGATATGCTGTTTCCATTTGCAAAACACTAGATAGCAGATTTTCCAATCTGTCGAACTGTCAAAATCTGTCATGTTCACCGTCAGCACAATGAAGTTCTTGCACCAGGTGCGCGTACCACTTGTGCTAGAAAGGTATTGAGTAGTGGAACAGTAGATTGAGGAGTTCATTTTCCCTCAGCAGTCCGCAGGCTTGTGACCGCCATAAATGAGCACGAGAATGAAATTCGGAAAGCGTGCGCATTTTAGCGATCACTGGCTGGCGGTGCTTGAACTCGGCGTTTCAACTATCTGACAAGCAAGTTGTTGGTTATGTGCAACTTTTGAAAAGTGGACCGTCTCTCTAAGTAAGATTTCTTTCTCTTTCGTCTGAAGGAATTAGTATTGTGTTAAACAGTTGAAAGAAGTTTAAAAAAATCCAGTGTTTTTGTGTGGTATTCTGAATTATTTTCCTGGGCGGTGCGAAACCTACTTGTATTAACTGCCTTATAAAGATATTTTTTTAAAAAATTACTTTTGATAATCTATTATCTGCATTTCAATATAAATTTATGGTTAAAAAATTCAAGAGAAACGAGCTTCTTATCTGTAGCTCCTCGTTTTATCGAAGCTTAAAGAATTCTGAAGAGTTAAGTTTTGCTAATTTACTAACATGGGAGTAAATTCACTTTATTATTAGTGCGAAGAAAGTTATACTTTTGTTGTGAGGCTGCAACCAAGGAAGTTAATTTACTGCGTTTATTATAAACATTCTTATTAACTTTTTTTTATTTTTTAAAGTATCTTCATACGGGTATTTTATTGAAACTCTTCGAAATAACTAAAACAATGTTGCACTTAGCATCGTGATTATTATTAAGTCAATATTTTTTTAAAAATTGCAAATTTTACCAGGATTCTAATTATATATTTTATATTTTACACGATTTAATTCCGTCTTGTATCATTTCTAATTGCATATTTTCGCGAATTTTAGAAAATAAAGTCGCATGTTGTAACTTCCTTGTATTGTTATTTATTGTTTTAATCCCTCGATTATTGGAATAACCCGAAATCCAATTTTTAAGTTTTAGGCCAAGTGTGCAATGCGAATTCAAACTTAGCATTTTTTTTATACTCTATTTATTATTGTTTAATGATACCTGAATGTTAAAGTGGATTTTTTATCTAAAAAATTGGGCTTTTTATATTTATTATAAAATGTTTGTGTAACATGTTAATTACTATAAAGGGACATTGTATGTTCTATCATTTGCTTATAATTAATGAATTTAATTGCAAATCGTTTGCTTGAATTGCTTTTTGATTAAATTTCTGCGTCTATTGTTTCCATGTTGTTGATTAAATATCGCAGCTGTTCTCCTAATATTTTCGGTTTGAGATGACGGACTAATGAACAGACTGGAGTTTGTTGATGGGAAAGCTATTCCTTCCTGCTGTATGAGGATACTGCCCGAAATGCAAATCTATTATTACGAGGATGAAAAAGAAAGACGAGCTAGTTGAGATGTTCTTCCATATGGGTCAGGATTCTTGAAATAAAGCTAACTGAAGTTCTTCCTCAGCAATACTCCTTGGTGCATTAAGGGTTAATACCTTTGAGACCGTTTTTTCAATTATCACGTTTATAAAATTAGTCATAAACTCATAGGAATCCTCGGGTTGGTTCTTCTCACATTATTTTATTTTTTTCCAACGGCAGCCTTAAATGCTACCGGTAGGAAAGAACTTGATTCTTCACTTTTCAATTGATAAAGAATTTGCAAACGCTTTGGCGATTTTACAGTCATTCGAGTAATATCTCGTAGATATTTACCACTCAGAAAATAATCGCTGATTGTTAAACTGTTGAAAGCAGTTTAAAAATTCAATGTTTTTGTATAGTATTCAGAATTATTTTGCTGGGCTATCGGAAACCTACTTGCATTAACTGCCTTATAAAGATATTTTTCTTCAAAAATACTTTTGATAATCTATATATATCTCTTATCTGCATTTCAACATAAATTTCTGGTTAAAGAATCATAAGAAACGAGCTTTTTATCTGTAGCTCCGCGTTTTCTACTGAAACTTGAAAAATTCTGAAGAGGTAAGTTTTGCTACATTACTAGGTATTCAGAGCTGAAATCTTTACTTAAGATTCTTTATTGTTCATGGGAGTAAATTTAGTTTTTTATTAGTGCCAAGAAAATTAGACTTTTGTTGTGAGGCTGTAACCTAAGAAGTTAACTTACTGCGTTGATTATTAATATAATATTCTTATTAACTTTTTCAATAATTTTTTATTATTATTAACGTTTCTAATATTATTCCTAACTTTGGTAATAAACAGATTGGTCTGTACGAAGAGCAGATTCTGAGGTCTCGTACCACTTTTTGTAGGAAAAAGACCCCTTTCGTTCCTCAAACATAATGGAAATAATTATGCTCGAAACATAAATTGAAGAGAGAAATCAGAATTATGTTTAAAAATAATTTATCATGTTCTGTAATCCAGCCACTCAGGACCAGTAGCTTTTCCAATCTTTAATGAGTGAAAAACAAGCTGAAGGCCAGAATGCGTCAAGGAATGTATTTTTTCCGGAGTTATATTTCTATGAAACCGGAAGGAAGAGGAATTTTGAGGGAAGAAATACTCCGTTCGATATTCTATCTTTTCAGCAGAGGACTCAAAGCTATTACCACTATTGTTCACCATGATATTAACTGATTTCTGAAATTTATTGAAAGCTGCTTTGAATGTTCTGCCGAATTTCTCATAATAGTTAGTACAAAACTTCCTCCAAGCGACCTTCTTTTCCCCTAAAATCATCCTCTTGTAAATACTCCTTTGTTTTCTATAATTAAGCTCGTTTCATAGGAGGCAATATTTTTCAATTTTTTCCATTTTTTTAATAAGAAGCAGTAATCCTATCTCTCTGAATTTTGAGGTTATTATTACAGAATTTTAACTTGTACTTTTTGGTTTGGGGCTTTTTCTTTAAAGAACATGAAATAATCTAACTGATAAACTTCTCAAATAATTCATCTATTTCATCAATGTTATTAACTGAAACAGTAAAACCTCTAATAATATTACATCTTTAAGAAAATTTTTAATAAACTTACACTAAGTACATTTGGTTTTGAAGTAAAAATCATTTTCTAGAAAAAACTCGCTGTCGAGGCCCATAAACACATTGGTGGTAACTGAGGAATTCAGTGTCGAAAGTTTTCCACTCTTTAACTATATGAGTAAAAAATTTGAAATAAGGGTTAGATAAGGGCAATCAGACTGATTATTGGCAACAAAAGTTGCAAATTGAAAGGTTGTGTTGAGTGATAAAATCAAGTGCCTTCCTCTATAGTCCTCGTTATCATAACCCCAATCTGGGATCTTCATTTAAAGTCTTCGACAACCAAGAGGATTTTGTTATAAAATCTAAAGGAGTATATTTCATTGATCTGATCATCAATATTTTCGTGTGGTCGTAGATAGACCGACATTGAGTATAACGTTAAGTTTATAAAGGAAAGGGAAATAAAGGACATGTCCACTAAACAAACAAACTCCTTGATCCTTTCGGAAGATCATGCCAATAGCATGCAAATCCATCAGGGCTGTCCAAATTTCCTTTTTTTTCATTGCTGATTATGACATTAAGCCACTTATGAGCAAATGACATGTACTGTTTGGCCCAATGTAATCGAGCCATCTTACTGTTTTTCATATAGCCCAACTCTAAAATTCAGCTATGGATAGTTTTTTTTTATGTTTGGCCTTCCATGATATTTTTAATCCGAGAAAGAGAATAATTCTCAGTTGAAGCTAAATTTCTAACGCGCCGGTTAGAGCGGTAGTTAGTCACTCGTGGCCTTCCAAAACAATATTTTCTTTTAAAATCTTAACTACGTTCCAAGATTTGATAAATGACACATTTCGACCTTTTTAATGCATTCTTAACCAAAATCAAACACATCAAGAACAGTTGCAGTCAGAACCGGATTTTTGTTTTGTTTTTGTAGGTAGCAAAAGCTAAAACTAAATCTCCCTCTTGAAATTCTCTTTTAATAGCTTTCTTGTCACACTACACTTTATTTTTCAGCTGAGAACGTTCCATTTGACTAACAGCTAGAGTTCTTGATAGCGTTTCAGTCCATTTATCAATGAAAAAACATATTACTTTCAGGAGTCCCTTCATCTTCTTAGCCCATCCATCTTTCGCACAGCAAAGTCAAAGGTGTTCTTAAATTCTTCCCATGTACCAATTCTGCAAGTGAGAATACGGTACTTTCGTGAACCACCGTTCTCAAAGCAAATAATGCAAGATATAACTTATTCCCAATTTGTCCCATTCTCTAAACACAGGACTCTCAGAATTCTTTTTACCATTCTATGGAATCTCTCGACAGGATTACTCGTGGATGATGAATTGAACTGTGAATTACTTTTACACCGAACTTCTGGAGAAAAACACTTTGCGAGTTCGCTCGTGAAGGATCTTCCTTGGTCCATCTGTACCCAAGTAGCACAAGTCGTTGGCATACAATTGGCCCAACGTTGTCATCCACGGTTGGCCAACGGTACGGATTGGCACTCTTTCTTACGGTTACCCAACCAACCATTCCCCAACGTTGGCCCAACTGAGTTGCTAACTTTTGGGCCAACCAAGTTTTCTATATGAACCAACGATGGCCCAACCAAATTTTCCTATATGAACCTACGATGGCCCAACCAAGTTTTTCTATATGAACCTACGATGGCCCAACCAAGTTTTCCTAAATGAACCTACGATGGCCCAACCAAAGTTTTCTTATTTTTTAGGTCTATATACATCTACATTTTCAAAAAAACACTGTAATTTTGAAATGCGGGAATTTTGGTGGGAAGCAACTATTTTGACAATGTCTAAAGGACTAATAAACTGCTTACTGGAAGATTACGTTTCCTTTTTTTATGAAATTATATATGAATACTATATTTTTGTGGATAACTTGTAGAAGTTAAATAAACACTATGCAGTTTTGGTGTTTAGAGGATGGAAATAGAATCTGCATTAATATTTTTTATTAGCGTTATTTAAAAGCAAATTTAACCAAAAATAGTCTGACCACTTCACATTATCAGGAAACATCAACATGCCTTAACATGTAATCTGTAAACTAAAATTATCATTAGACGACTAAAATATTACATATTCGACTGATGAAATTCCATCAGTTCTACATAACGTTTTGTAATAAACAGTACTGTTATCACTTTAATGTAGCATAGAGCATTTTAACAAAACAATTCAAATCATATACTTTAACATAATAAAAGTCAAAAAAAGTTTTGCTTCAAAATGAAGTTTGATATTTTCAGATAATGATAGTAACAAATTTATAATATGTGACACTATGCACAATTATTAAGATTGGATCATTTCTATTTCTGTAAATAATCCGAACATAAAATACAAACAAATTTCAAAATTCTCTTCCCCTCCCCCCAGTGTTACACCACATGTTAAAACATTACTCCTAGTGTGCATGTTATATTTTAGGTATCCTTGCGGCAGTATTTCGCCTCTTCAATCTTTGCATCACAAAGTTTTAACTGCTTCTGTGGAAACCCGCACCTTCGTTTAATGGAATCATGTTCCCTCAGATACGACTGATTTGGATAATCAGTACTATACCATGTCAATTGTTAAACAAGAATTATAATTTTCCCTAATGAATACTTTTTTTCATAGTACATAAATTAGAATCTAAAGTGTTAGGGAAGAAAAGCTATGTGAAAAAAGAAATGCCATTTGTCAACTTCAACAGTTTTCGTTTTATTTTAGAAATAAAATATTTAAATACATCTTACTTCGATGTATACAAAATACTTATTGAAAAAAAGTGTATTTGCAATAGCTTTAAATTCAATACTTCGGGAATAAATCTAATAATTTAAAATTCATACTTCATGTTTAGGACATATATATTAAAATGTGGATACTGAAGAGTCACTTATAAACATCATCGTATCATAAATTTAGAAATAAATTTTAATTATGCCCAGCAAACTATAAGATGCGTAAAAGCACTTTTTTTATATAAAAGAAACCTTGACTTAAGAAAAGTTAGAAATAAAATCACAAACAATTAAATACAAATATTTTATTTATCAGCAAATTAACATTACAATTTATCAACAATTTGAAAAGAAATAAAATGGAAGTGAAAGTTACAAAACAAATAAAACATCTTAATTTATTTTCCTGCATTTACATTACAAAAATTATTTTTTCCAATGATTTTGTTTAAACTGCAGTGTAAACATACATTGATATTTACTGCTAAACAAAATTGTATGATGCCTTTTAAGTATTGGATTATGACTGCACTTTTTTAAGATATTTTTTTAAAAATATAGTGTAGTAAAATCGTTCTTATTTTATAAAAAAAAAATACAACCAGAAGGTAACTGTTAGAAAAGGACGATAAAATTATAACATCTAAAAAATTACATATTCTTATATAAAATTACATATTTTTCATTCCGAGATATCTCCCTCCATCTTGATTTTGCTGAATCGGAACCAATTCGTCTTAACTCCATAAATTTCATCGTCAGTGGCATTAGCTGTATTTCTCCGAACAGTTTCTAAAATAAACATCACACAATTAAAACCTTTGTCCTGTGATATACAAACCAAAATAAAATAATTTGTTTTCTTTTACTTTTCGATAACAAAATAAAAAAGCTGAATTTTAACCACATTCCCTGGAATTTTAATAATACTACATTTGTACATAGACCGAAGCCTAGGAGTAATTTCAAAGTATAACTTATTTTGTGTGATTTTACAAAGAAAAAATAAATAAAATCTAGAATTTATTTGACTGCAGCTTTGAAATCAATTAAGTACATGGTTTCTAAATAGACAATCTGGAATAGTATACGGTTTTAACAAGTGACATATATATTTATTATCCATATCTCATATATTTTTTATATTTTGGCTAGTCTATTTTAATAACATTTTTCAATACATTAGACCAATGGTCGACAAAACGTGACTCGCAAGTTGCATGCAGCTCTTTAGCCACTTGAGTGCTGCACTGCCTGTCAACATCAAAGAGAAGCGCTTAATGAAGACCTCTAGCTTAAAGCTGGAGTAATTGAAACACTTATAAAATAATAAAGCAAATAACAGTTGCTATAAATTAATTAATAAATACAACTTTACAAAAAAAATTCTTTTAATAACTGAAAAACAAATTTTCCTCAAAATTTATTATACATCGGCTTGAAACTGAAAATTTAGTCTAGCTTAGATACAAATAAAAAATATTGTGAAGTTTAAGTTGTATATTTTAGATTTATGTAGGCTATATTGATACAAAAATGGAGACTATGGGACGAACTCGTAAAAAATGCTTGAAATGAGATTTCGTTTGCCATCTGTTGAGACTACAAAAATTTGTTATTAAAGCATTTTAATTACCATATTTTATTTAAAATCATGATGTTCCCACGTTTCAATGTGCATATTATTTATAAAATAACAACTAAATTGAGAACTATTTGTTTCCTCTGTTTGCAGCCATTCATAAAATCGCTACGAGATGGCGCAGTCAGAATTCAGTCAAGATTTTAAAAACAGTCTTTTAATCACATAAAGTTATTTTTTTATTTCCCCTAATGCCATAAAAAGTATTAATACGATGTTAAACATCGTTGATATTCTTTTTTTTTTTTGGATTTCATCATATTTAAAAATGTGTTGTAACCTTCCGCCATTTGATTACATTCTGCATTGAGACGAATTCAAATCATTCAAGATTTCTGCAAAACTGCATTTCTAACTTTATTTATTACAATTGTTTGCATATAAAAAATAGAAGCTTTATTATAGAAATCAGAACAATAAATAAATTATAATTTCATAATACAAGCATTTAAAAATAAATTTTACAGTCTAGGTAGAACAAAATTACTGAAAAATTGTAACAAATTTCGGATACAAATGTTTTCATTCTTCAGTTTGATTAGTTTTTTTAACTATTAATTCCTGAAAATAACAAGTAAATTATTTTGCAAATCGAACTTTGATTTATTAATTCTACAGGTAGATATAAAAATTTCTTTATCTTTTGACAAAGAAGGCTAAGTTGATTTTGTACATTACAAAATCTCATCTTTATTTTTTATTTAATTGTATAAATTATTATTCTAAATGAAAAACAGTCAGGTTTTTTATTTTTAATTCTAAAGAATTTACTACACTAAGTTTAATAATTGAGAACATATCTGTTCTTGCCATACAATAAATTTAGAATAGAAAATTCATTAAATTATGTGATAACCTATTAAGTGTAACAGGTACAAATATTTACAAGCAAGTAAAATAAGAAAGTGTATTATATTTGCTGCGAAAAAGATCTATAAACATAGACATTGCTGATTTTTTTTAAAGAATAAAAATACTCCTTGATTTATTTTTGGAGGAGTGAATTTTATTTTAAAGGACAGTAGTACAAAAGTATACATGATAAATATAGTGTTTGAATGTCTTTGTGTAAGAAATTAAACGATATCATAATTTGACAACTTCCATTGAAATAAATACGTGATTTAATTTGAACTCTGCTTTTTGTCTGTAAATCGCATATAGCATTTCCATAGTTATTGTCAATGCATTTTTCTAAGCTACCATCATCTTCGAAACCATTTGAAAAATTCAAATAATCAACTATTTCTATTTCATCAAAAAACAACCGTTCTTGCGCACTGCCTTATTTTTTTTCAAAACTTTTGGTTTAGTTAGATAAGGATACTAAATTGTCATTTAAACCCTCAATGAGGTGGATGCAACAAACTTGAGCTGCACTAGCACTCATGTCAAATGAGCGTTATTATTCTCGACAATAGAAGATTACTATATAAAAAATTGCTTGTCTATATTAAATGCTTCAAATTGAATAATCCTAGTTTTTCTTTATACTACGCATTCATATAATGATAAGCCAAAAATGGCTCTTGCGCCATTAAACCTCAAACAACAACCAACCAACCAATCATATAATGATAAAATTAAAAAAGTAATTATAAAAGGAATAAACACCACGAACTGCTATTAATGTGTAACGAGCGAGGATATCAAACGTTTAAAAGGTAAACAAACAAATGGTTTAAGAATACAAACTTCATTCATATGCGAACTAAATAAATCCAAATCACAAATATTAACTATATGAGCCTCATATTAATATTTTTAATGGTATAAAACAAAATAAAAAGTAGAATATTCTGATTAAAAGCTGTTTGTTAAATTTTGAACTGAATTTTGACTGCGCCATCTAGTAGCGGTTCTACGAATGGCTGCAAACAGGAACAAAAATATAGTTCTCTATATAATTGTTATTTTGTAAATAATGTGCACATTTAAGTGTGGGAACATTGAGATTTCAGATGAAATTAATTAGAATAGTTTAATGAAAAAATTATGTAGTCTCAAAACATGGCAAACAGACTCGAACGATATTGATTTTCGTCCCACAGACTAAAAATGAATGTAAAAATAATGTTCAAGTATAAATTTCGACACATTAACTAATTATGCGTTCAAAAATTTACATACTTTAAATACAATATAAGTATTATAACACTTGAAAAAATTTTTTATGAAAATAATTCAAACATTTTGCATATAGAACCAAAAGAAAGCTTATCAATACATCTAGAGGCAGGGAGAAACTATGTACCAATTTGTGCCCAGTGTCGTATAAATACGATGAGAGAAAATGTTTAAAATAATGCTTTCAGTGAAAAAAAATGGAAACAAATCTAGAAATACATGTTTTATATATGTTTTTTCTAACAAATATAAATTATAAGGGACATCAGGCACTAATGGGTTAATCGGAGCAGATTATTATACTGTCCTTGTACTAGATTTCCCACCACTACCTTTTAAGCTCAAATATGTAACTTTAACTATACTAGCCTGGAATAATCTTTGTAATTGTTAAATTACCATCTGCAATATAGAAAAATTAAAAATGCTTTAATCATTGTAGTTAAGATCACATGTTAATGAGATATTGCTAATACAGATTTAATTGCTTAAATATCTTAAAGACACACTTATTACATAAATTTTACATTTGTTTACATGTTTGTTTTTAATTTCTATGGGCCTTGAAAATACTTAAACATACTGTTTTAAGTTGTCTTAAATTCCAACTTTCAATTAAATAGTATAATGGTAGAAGAATAAAAAAAATTTCAACACCATAAAATAGTAAAGATCTCTGAGAACAGATTTTTATTAGTACTAAAATTTGACACATTGGTAATTACTTACCAAAGCCTTTAGATTTATATCTTCAAGCCATTCTACAAGCTTGTGACATCTTCTATAGAATCACAGGGAATCTTTATTTCAGATGGCATTTGAACAAATCCAGATGAATGAGATCTCTTTTTCTAAAATTTTAAAATAGTGTTAGCTGTTTTGGTTAAATTTCACAATTTATCGAAAAGAACAATTAATTTTTCAAACATTATGTTTTCATTGCACAATAGCGAACAACTTTTTAAAGTAACTTGTATCAAAACATTTGCTTCAAACATAGGCAGATACCTATCGAATAAATAAGATTAATTTTCGATTATACCGTGGCGGTATTCTTCAGCAATCAGAAAAGAAATTATAATAGCAAATCCATAATTTTAGTTTGAAAACTTATTTGAAATAAATAAAAATAAGTTTAATCATGAAATTTAATTAAAAATATTATAGAAATGAATAACTGAACTTGCCAGATATTGCTAAAATCCATCCACCACATGAGCGAGTCTGTCTGCGGAATATTTACGATTTGTTGTTCACCGGTACGGTTGCGGTTGTATTTCACAGTTATTTATCCCAACGTGAAAACTATGTTGGGTCAACGTTGTTGTTGCCAACCGCATAAGCTGAGATTGGGTTTTTGTTGGCTAATTGTTCGCAAAACTACCCACCGTTTGCCATCAATGCCGACCATTTCCCAACGTTGGGCCAACCAACTGTGCTACTAGGGTATTATTTTCGGAAATCCCATTCGGCTGAATACTTACACAAGGCATCAACTACTGATGTAGAAGTAATGTCTTCAATAGGAACAGCATCTGGGTATTTCGATGTCAGACACATTGCCGTTATTAAATATTTTTTTCCATTCGGAGTTGTTGCCAAAGGTCCACATGTATCAACGTTGATGTTTGAAAACACGTCAGGTATTATTGGGACCAATTTCATAGGAGCCTTTCTTTTTTCATTCGCTTTATCCACTCTTTGGCATTTATATCTCACGTTTTTACATATTCTTCTAACTCTTTATAGCAGTGAGGCCAATAGAAATATCTTGAGAAAACATCTTTCGTTTTAGTAATTCCCACATGCTTGAAGTTCCTTCATGACATCAAGTCTTTAATTCTTCTCTATACTCTTTGTGCATTACTAATGGTTGTCGCTCCGCTCCCATTTTTATCAGTATGAAGTTTTACAAGAAGTCCATTCGTAAGAATTTTTCAGCCTTGAGAAGCTTCATCTGGATTTTCACAGGACAATTTTTCCACCAAATGTTTCACATTCTTTCTGTTTAGATACTAGACTGTTTCTGTCAACTTTCATGAGTGATAATCTCTCAAATCCTAATTCAGCTCTGGGAAAGGAAAAATTATCTTTTTCTAAGTTAGTATCATCCTTCAATCCTGTTTCTATAGTTTTTATCTCTTCGGAATTAGTATTTTCCAACTGACTTGTTGCCTTTTCCTGATCAGTAATGCGTTTCTGGGCTCTAGTCTGTATGGCGTTCACTTGGTGTAGCAGGAGACAATCTCCATATTTTTTCAGCAAGACTGCTATGCGGTTTCCCAGTAAATATCTTCCTTTATCTGCTTGACTCCAGACAACTGCAGCTTTAGTTATAATTTGACCGAAGTCTTCTTTCAACTCCACTTCTGCCAAAGTCAAGCAGATAGGTGCTTCATCAAATAGCTGTTGAGCCTATATGTGTTCACCTGTGAGCATTTCTGGTCTTATTCTGTTTCTACACACAATATCTATCGTAGTTCCGGTGTCACGAAGAATCGATTTACTTCACCGATAAATTTGTAAGGTGACCTCGGGTAATTATCTGTCACATTGATTACTTGATTTAGTGAAGCAGAACCTTCAGATTGCTTTAATAGTTGGCAGTTGAGATGAATATGTTCTCTGGAAGAACAATTATAATATTTCACTTTCGTCTTCCGGTCAAAACTATCTTCAATTTTTGAGCTTGAATATTTTTCGAAATTTCCTAGTTTTGGTTCTTTTGTCGCACCTGTATCGTGTGCCGAATTCTTTTCTTTGAAATTGGAATACTTCTCTCTATGGTCATGGGAAGCTGTCTTCTTTTTCATCATATTCTGTGCATTTTCATATTGATCTAATTTTTTCGAAAGCTATTCCGGGGATTTAAATTTCGGCCATTCGACAATAAAATGTTCCTTGGCTTCTGTGGGAACTAGACGTTTCATATTTCATCTGTGATTGTTCTGAGTTGATCAAAAGTTTCCACTTCTAATCCTTTAATCGATTCTTGGAAATAGGTTCTTAGCTCATAATGAAATCTTTCCAAGATCCGTCAGCTTTCGTTGAGTGTTTATTGAATATCTGCCTAAACATTTCGGCTGAAAATTTATACTGTTTCAACAAAATCAGTTTTATCTCTTCATAATTCTCGGTTACCTCTTCAGGCTCTCTAGCAACTAGCTGGGCCATGTCGTTGGTAAGTAAACCTATAAGATGTGAAACCCACAACTGCTCAGGAAACTTTGATGTCTTCAGTTGTCGTTCGAATAGAGTCGGATATAAATTAATATTCCCTACCTTTTGAATAAAATTTTTGTATCAAATGATGGTCATCGATTGAAGACTTCACTCTTTCTTCTCTAGTTGACTCTATTATCTTCGCTTCTATCTCGAATTCAATCTGCTTTAAGATAATCGCATTTTCTATCTCCATCTTCTTTGAGCGAACTGCATTTTTTCTCCCTTTCTTTCTCTTCTTTTTCTTTAGCCGCAAGTTCTTTTCGGATCCTTGAAATCACAGCTTTTAAAATATCTTTAAAGGTCTTGTTCGTAGTCAGCAGACGACTGAATCAACTTTATCTACACAAGACTGCCTACAAGTTGGGCTTACATCTAGACCGACCTCTGCGCCTAGACTCAGAAGATCAACCTTCTGTGCTTTAACTAGAAAAGCCATTTTTTTAATTTTAAAGCCAAGTAAGATTAAGTAAGTCTTTGACAAAAAACTCACCTTTCATCCCCATGTAATGAGATTACGCAAAAAGCTTGATAAGGCCCTAAATATCCTGAAAGTTCTTTTAAACACTTCCTGGGGAGCTTCACGGACATCTTTGCTCAGAGTATACAGAGCATCCATACTTTCCAAGATAGATTACGGATGTGTGATATACGGCTCAGCACAACAGTGTGTTAAAGAAATTAGATACCATCACTCTGCACTGAAACTTCGCAATGGCGCTTTTCGTACTTCACTTGTTGAAAGTTTGTACGTTGAATGTTGTGAACCTTCTCTTGATTATCGTCGTACGATGTTGACTCTTCATTTCTATTTTAAAATTTTATCTCATCCTAGACGCCCTTTTCATACACACAAGCAAAGTCAACTTATACTTCGCTTGCAAAGGGCTAGACCATCAGTCATTCTCTCATTTTTCGCTAGAGTGTCAAACTTTCTTAATTATTTTAATTTAGACAGTGTACAGGTCATGTCTACCATAAAATACCATCTCACTCCATAGAATTCACATGGATTAAACTTTTTAAAACCTTTGAGAAAGCTAATACGGCCCCTGAAATTTATCAACAACTCTTAGCAGACCATCGTAAAGTTTACCAAAACTTCATTCCTATTTTTACAGATGGCACAAAATGCTCGTCTTGCACCTCATTTGCCTGTGTTTTTATCAATTCTACCCTCTCATTTCAACTTCACCCATCATGCTCTATTTTTACTGCAGAAATCACCGCCATTCTGCATGCGTTATCTCAAATTTCTAGTGATCCACCTGATAATTACATCATTTATTCAGATTCATTAAGTGACATGGAATCCATGACTTCATTTAATCGGTTCAGTCACCCATTGTCATTCAACATTCTTGAATTGCACGATCGTCTTACTACTAAAGGTTTCACTATTCTCTTCTGCTGGATTCCCTCTCACGTCGGTATATCTGGCAATGAACTAGCTGACAATCTTGCAAGGTATGCCACCAATAGTTTAAACTCTCCTGTCCCCGTCAATGATATCAAAAAATATGTTAAATCCATCCTCCACTCAAAATGGCAAGCTCAATGTGATCATAAAAACACAAATAAACTTCAGTCAATTAAACGTCTAATCGAATGTTGGCCCAGTTTACCTATCAGAAAGCTCGACACAGTTCTTACCAGATTAAGAATCGGACACACTCGATTCACGCATAGGCATCTGTTATTGGGGGAACCCGCACCTCTTTGTACAGCATGCCAATGCCAAATGACTGTTCTGCACATTCTTATTGAATGTCAACAATTTAATCATCAACGCATCCGCTGTTTCCACTCGTCCTATATCACTCTTAAAGACATCCTTCACAAAGATCCTCATCCACAACTTTTTACTTTTATAAAAATGATTGGTTTTTACTCTTTCATCTGATTTTTTTCCATGTGTTAAGGTCATTTTTTCCTTGTTCTAAGTTGACACATCATAACTTATGACAGACTCCTTTTAATTGAACTCGTATACCAAGATTTTACTCAAGACCATATGTTTGGCGCAGCATAATCAAAAATGGTTTTTGCGCCAGTAAACCAAACCAATTAGCCTCTTCAACAATTTCTGGAGGACTAATTGTTACTTCCCCAATTGGAGCCCTTGTGCCATAAAACAATAACTCACTCACTTACATCCCCAATTAGAAAACGAGATGGCGTTAAAACATTGAAGCTATCTACATCAATATAATATAATTTTATTAGAGGTCTTGAATTTAGCACAGCCTCTATTTGAATTAACAGTGCAGAAAATTCTTCAAAAGTTAAAACGAACAATAGGAAACACTAACTTAAATGAAACTTTACTGACTTGACTCCAGCTTCTCAGAGTCCTACAAAGTCTGGACTCAAAGGAGGTATGGTATGCCATTCAATTTTCATATGTGAAGGGAAAAAATATACATTTTCATCAAGATTGATTTTAGATATGAATTTAAATAAATCTCCAAGCTTCGTTTTAGCTCCAATGAAAGTTGTTCTATTATCAGAATGAATATCCTTAGTAGTACCCCTTTTGGAGAAAAAGCGTTTTAAGACAGCAATGAAGGCCTCAGAAGTGAGGTCACTAACTAATTCTAAATGCAAAGCCTTAATAGCAAAACACACAAATATAACAATATAACCTTTGATGGTTTTAGCTCCTCTACCTCTGAACAAATTGTACAGAAATAGGACCAGCATAATCAATACCACATACAAAAAATTGTCTATTGGGAGTCGCTCTATCTTTAGGGAGTTCTCCCATTTTTTGTTTGGACATGTTACTTTTAAATCTTCAGCATACAATATAATTATGAACACATTTCTTCATTAACTTTTTAACATTTATAATCCAATAAGTTTGACGTAGAATACCCATTAATAAATTACCACCAGCATGTAAATTTAGGATATGGTAATACTGTACAATTAAATTACTTAGCTTATGCTTATTTGGTAATATAGCTGGATGTTTTGCATTATACTGCAGCTGCGCATTTTGAAGTCGTCCTCCCACCCTGAGCAAACCGTCCTGACCAATGAATGGACAAAGGGCCGATAGTGGGTTGTTCTTTGGCAATGGTTTATTTGCCTTAATACGACTAATTTTCTCATTAAGACAGGTGCGCGCATACTTGCCGCGTAGAACGACCAATCCCAATCTTTCTCTTGGAGACGTACCCCTCTCTAGAGAAGAATTTTTAAAAGATTATTTTTAAAAAAATAATATTGACGACGAGGATGACAGCCACGTTACTCAAAGTCGATCCATTTGAAGAATCGAACATGTCGACTGGTGAGGTCGATGACCTCTCGCTTTCCTGCTAGTCTCCTGTGCTTTGTGTGGTTCTTTTTTGTTTTGTGCCTCTTTTCATGGCTACCTTCATCTCATAGAACTGTCGAGGTTTTATGAATAAATCTTCAGAACTGAAAGCCATCCTAAATAAACAACCCCGCCTGTATTGCACTTCAGGAAACATATCTCAAAACAGATAAGCATTATATCCGCAATTATGAAATTTTCTGTAAACACCATACTCATGATCGCGCTTCTGGCGGCTTCTCGTATTCCGTCCATGTCTTTAAATCTGAACACTAATATTCAAGCTGTTGCTAGCATGGTCAAACTTATGGCTCTTGCGCCACAAAACAAAACTCAAACTCAAGCTGTTGCTATCCGCATTCAGATGCAATCCTTCGTAACTGTCTGCAGCCTCTATTTGCCTCCCAGTGAACGTATCAGTCAAACAGACCTCAGTAATCTGATTTATCAACTACCCTCTCCATTTATTATTCTGGGCGACCTAAACGGCCATAGTCCCTTTTGGTGCAGCACTGATTCAAATTCTCGTGGCCTGCAAATCGAACAGCTTCTTGCAGACTACAATTTATGCCTATTAAATTCTGATGAAAAGACACATTTCCACTTATCAACCCGCACCTTTCACTCAGACGGTCTCGCAATTTCTTCTCCATCCCTTTTACCTTTCTTAAATTTGACTGTTGATAACGATCTATACAATAGTGACCACTTTCCTTTAAACTTTAAGGATAATAAAGAATCTAACCAATTCTTACCGTCCACCCAAATATGTATTAAATGGCGCAAATTGGCAAAAGTTCTCCAGTCTTGCTAACATCCATTCAGAAATAAAGATACGAAGGATAATGATTCAGAAGTTATGTTATAATTTGCTTTCTTCTCATTGTATCATCAGGTTGGCTTTTACTTGTGGAGAAAGACTCCCCTGTTGATCAGCGATTCTTTTGAGAACAAGACGCTGATGTTCAATTTCTTAGTAACTTTTTAATGCAATGTCTTTCTTGTCTCTTAGCGTCGAAACATATGCCCGCCTCTGTTTTCTTCAAAAAATATTGTCATTTAATTTCCCCAACAAGCATAAATATCCTTTCAAATCTATACATATATACACGCCGAATTTTAATAGTGAAGATTTTAAATATTTACTATTTTAGGCAAAAATAAAACAAGCCTTCCCTCCAAAGGAAAATGGTTAATAATGGGAAACTTACTTGGGTAACACTAGGAAACAAATGGGTGGTATAATGTTCAAAAAACTTCTTTTGTGCAGGTTCTCTTATCTTTACATTCAGGACATTGTGTATCAATCATTTCAACACTGGTTAGCTTGCGCAAAGATTGTTAGAAAAGAAAAAGAAGACGCTCTCATTAAATATATCGCGTTGTAAATATCAGGATTAATCAATTAAATGCTACATTAAATATTTACTACTAGTTGCGTGGCCCGGCGTTGCACGGATTATCTTTAATAATGATGCATCATTCCCTGCAGACGGGATCGCTATTTATTTATATATCCGTCTCTGTTTTTTTCAACAAATACTGTCACTTAATTTCCCCGTCAAACGTAAATATCCTTTCAAATCTATACATGCATATACGTCAAATTTTAATTATGAAGATTTTAAATATTTACTATTTTAATAAAAATAAAAATATAACAAGTTTCCCCCACACACAAAAAAAGGAAGAAATTGTTAATAATGGGAAACTTACTTGGGCCTCTTTCACATTATGCGGTTGCAACCGTTACGGCAAGAATACATTCTGCCGCCTCTTGGTGGTAAACTGAAGAAGTGAGTGGGATCTTTCACACTAGCCGAACGCGGTTTGAGGCCGTTTGTTGGGGTTTGAAACAACCGTGTGCGCGACTGAATAGAATGTTGCCGTAAGCCACTTCGTCTTAGTAGTAAAATATGTAAATATGCTGACGCTTTCACATTGTACGATCGTATGCCGCTCTCATTTCACAAAGGTCACTTGTTCCACGCCTCCCAGTGGTTCAGTTTCGCTGTGTAGTACAAAACTCGTAGTATAAAAACTGAAAACAGCAGAAGCTTGAATTGTGTACTGTTTAAAGGAAATGAACTTCGGTTATGTCCCATGAAATGTCATAGCATTCCGTTCGATATTTTTTTGACTTGTGACAATTTTCTAAATTCTTCTTCATGTTCTCTATGGCGGAATCTTTCGCAACTACGCAAAAGCTGACAATAGCTGAAGAAATATTAAAATCTCTAGAAAGTTTTACCAAATTAAGGAAACAGTGTACAAATGAGGATCATTAAATTTTAGTGAAGTCTGATAATTTTTTTTTATTTCAAATGTTTGCCTATTAATAGTATATACTTCGAGAGATAAATTCCAATGTCTCTCAGGATGGTTCAAAAGTGAAAACATTTCTTGAGTATAATATAAATGTTATATGAATAACATCGAATCTTAAAATAAATTACACAAAAACAATATGAGAACCACTTTTCAATATTCATTAAAAAATTTCTCTTTTGTCACGATAACTTCTCAACCATCTTTGTTTCAGACTTATCCAAAATGAATGAATTTTTCGTTTAATTTCATTATCCATCTCCTCTTAATATTGTGATGTACTGCATTTCATTGTAACATGCTGTATGAATCCTTCTTCCGAATATTTCTCAAAAGAATACATATTTTTTTTTCAAAGAGACGTCTTTTGAGCAGAACTAGCCGAGAGACTGAAAAGAAAGTAAAATTCCAAATTAAGACGCGCATAAACGCAGCTGAAATCTATTTTGACTTTGTCTCAAAGGTCAATAATTTATTATCCAATAGAAATTGCAACGTACAAAGCGTTCAAAAAAGTTGCAGTCCAAAATATTAAATATTTAAAGAAAAAAATTGTCCATTTTTTAAAGTCCATAATATTGTTCCAACTTTCAACTGTCACCGTATTACTATTTGTCCCGTTTTCTCCCTAGACGAAAGAAACAGGTTGCCAGTGGAGACAACTGAAGCAATTTTGATTTATCATTTAAATTTAAAAAACGAATTGTACCCAATTTCATAATTATGTAAATGAAGAAAATGATATAATTAAGAAAGTAAGATAAATTTTAAAATATGACTGAGCTAAAAAGGATAAGCTTTGCAGCTTATTTATTATTCTACGGGTTCATTTTATTAGATTTCTTAAGTTTTATTCATTTTTAACAGAGTAAAAATAGAACCATTTTTTTCGTGATTTATTTATGTAACTCTTAAACGTCCCGTATCAATACATGGTAATTATAGCAATCCTTATATTCACAGAAAAAACATGTATCAGATAAAAATGAATCCCTTAAAATTAATTTTCTTTAACGAGAGCTTGCGTACAATCACTCCGAGTAGAACAGAGCAATGAGAAACTTTTCACTTCGATGACGTAATAGGGGAAGTACCGAATAATTAGCGCCAAATTTGTGATGACTTAGCATCTTTGGAATATAAACATTTATTTGAAGTATTATTGAAGGTGTCAGATTTTTGGGTTTTGGCGCGCTGGATGAATGATCTGAACCACTGTGCCAAACCTGGCTCTTGCGCCATAATCCACAAAACCAACCTGAACCACTGTGCACCTTTTCGAACTTGAAACAGTTGTGGCTTTTGAAGTTTTCAAGTTATGGCTGTCATAGAAATTGATACCGAAGTCCTCATTGCTTTCGTAGAGAATAGACCTATTTTGTGGGACAAGACAGAAGATAAGGATAGGAATGCAACGAGAAAGGCCCGGGAGGAGGTATGTATATTATTAAAAGGAAGCTTTCAAAAACTGGAAGATAAGGAGAAACGTAAATTCAGTAAGTATTTATTTAATTTTCGTATACAGAAAGCAACAGAAGAGTTCAAATTAATTTTAAAAAATTTAATACATAAGTTGCATGAGTATTGGAACAATGATAAGGAAACAACTGTTTACGTTGTTCATTTATATTTTATTCATTTGTCATGGAACTGCTAAAACACAAAATAATCGTTCAAAATTTGTCTCATTTTGTTGGCTTTTGAACCTCCATGTGTTGAACGTTGTGGTGACAAATCCATTAACCCTGTTATCGTTGTAGCATCTACAAAAATTACTCCATCTCTCTCTCTCTCGTACAAAATTATGTAGAACAACGCGGAAGCTTTCGTGATGTCAATAGCGAAATCCGGGTCCACGTGGTGGAAAATCCACCATTTGTTACTTAGTATACCGAATGTACATTCGACGAATCTTCGGGCTCTACTTAGACGTAATTAAAAACTTTTTTTTAACTGAAAGGTTTGAACCCCAAAAGGGTCGTAAGAGATGTTATGTTTGTGAAGTCCAAATGCTTCATCATCGACGAAGAAATAGGCACATTAGTAGTTTCTGTTCCAGGTAGACATTTCTCTTCTGGTAGAGGGTGTTTGCCTGCTACAATAGATTCCCATAACCCACTTCTCTTAAAAATAGTAGAATTGCAATCTTTCCTATAACTTCCTATGTTTACATAAACAAAACGGTAGTTCGAATCCGCAACTGCCATTAATACAACAGAATGATAATCTTTATAGTTGTAATACATTGAGCCACCTGCACAAGGACAGATTATCCGGATATGTTTTCCGTCAACTGCTCCTATACAATTGGAAAAATTGGATGCTGATTCTAACCCCAATATTATCTTTACCCACTGTTCTTTTGAAGGTGTAGGCAGAAATTCAGGTTGCATTGCTGACCAAACAACTCTACATACTTCCCTGATAGTTAAACTCGCTGTAAAGATCCCAATTCTGAAACTGTTGTGAAGGTCAGTAAAGGTGCAACCACTTGCAAGATATCTGAAAACATAACAAAACCACTACATATTATCACTAAAGTTATATCTACTGTCTGTTTTCAGGTAAACAACTGCGTTCGGGGGACCTTTTTCAAATAATGATGATTGAAGTAGTATTTTTGAATTTTTAAATGGCATTTATACTTAAACTTAATAAATCATACAAAGTTTTGTTACTTAAATATTTGAGAAATTTTATAATTTTTTAAATCTAAATGTGACCCTTTTTCAAACACAATCGATCAAAAACCCAGAATGGTATATTCTTTAGTGTATATAATCATCTAACGATTGAATAGACACTGAACAAAAAGTTTCAATTATATCAAAGTACTTGTAAATTATATAAGTTTCGAGTGAAGTCACAGTATTTCTTGGAACACTAGCTTTCCTTTAATTCTCAATCTCTGCATAACTTTACAACGGATCATCATTATACAAATATTTTGGGTCATTTTCTATACAGTATTATAACTTGAACCTATGCCAAATTTCAGGCAGGTATTTTTCATGAATTTTACATATCATGTCTGAAAAATAAAAAATTATAGGGAAATCATATTCCGAGAGAAATGAGTTTAAGTTTTTAATTTAAACTGCGATTTGATTTGATGTAGTTTACTGGAGCGAAAACCATTGTTGATTATGCTGCGCCAAACATATGGTAAGAAATCAAGTATTAGTTAAAGAGATTGTTAAAATATCACACATCATGAATTGTAAAATTTTAAAAAACAAGGATTCGGGAGGAAACAACTTTTAAAACACTGTATAAAAATTCAGATAGAATAGTAAAACTCAATCATTTTTAAAAAAGTAAAAAGTTGTGGGTGAAGAACTTCATGAAGTATATCTCTAAGAGTGATGCAGGATGAATGAAAACAGCGGGTGCGTTGATGATCACATTGTAGGCATTCGATGAGAATATGTAGAACAGTCATCTAGGATTGGCAAACAGTACAAAGAGGGGCGGGTTTCCCCAATAACAGATGCTTATGCCTGAATCTGGTATGGCTAATTCTTAATCGAGTACACAGCATAGCCGAAACCGGCTTTTGTGTCATTAAACGGAAACTTCCTTCCTTAATCGAGTAAGGACAGTGTCAAGCTTTCTGTTGGGCAAACTAGGGCAGCATGTAATTAGATGTTTGATAGAGTGAAACTTATTTGTTTCTTTAAGGTTCCACTGACTGCCAATTTGAGCGAAGTTTGATTTTTACATATTTTTTGATATCGTTGAGAAAAACAGGAGAGTTTAGACTATTGGTAGCGGATTTCGCTAAATTGTCTGCATGTTGATTTCCAGATATACCAACGTGAGAAGGAATCCAGCAAAAGAGGACAGAGAATCCCCTACATGCAAGCTGATCATGCAATTCAAGAACATTAAATGTTAATGGGTGGCTAAAACGGTGGAGTGATGTCATGGATTCTAGGGCACTTAACGAATCGGAATAAATGATATAGTTATCTGGTGTACTACTAGAAATTTGATGCAACGCATGGAGGATGGCGGTGATTTCTGCTGTAAAAATGGCGCAAGATGAGTGTAGTTGCAATGAGATAGTAGAATTGATAAAAACACAAGCAAAGGAAGTGGAAAGAGTGCTTTTTGAGCCATCTGTAAAAATAGGAATAAAATTATGGTAGATATCTCTGTGATCTGCAAAGAGTTGCTGGTAAACCTCAGGGGCCGTATTAGCCTTGTCAAAGGTCTTAAAAGGATTTAAAAATTTTAATCCATGCGATTTCCATGGTGTGAGACGGTATTTTAAAAGGGGTACAACTTGAAAATTTTCCATGTCTAAATTATTGTCAAATTCTGATGCTCTTGTGAAAAATGGAGGGATGACAAATGGTCTGACCTTCTGCAAGCGAAGAATAAATTGACTTTGTATTTTAAAATGCTGACTCTTCATTTTTATTACAAAACTTTATCACTTCCTGAGCATCTTTTTTTAAGTCTTTGGTCAAGGGGAGGCTCGCGACACTCAACATACAGACTTTCAACTGGTGAGGTACAAAGAGCTCCACTACAAAGTCTAAGGGCAGAATGATGAATGGGGTCCAATATCTTTAATACACTCTGTCGTGCAGAGCCGTATATAACACACCCATAATCCATCTTAGACAGAATGGCTTCTGTGTATACACGAAGCAAAGATGTTTTTGAAGCACCCGAAGATGCATTTGAAAGGACTTTGAGAATATTCAGAGACTTGTCGAGCTTCTTGCGTAATTTCATGACATGGGGTCCGAAAGTCAGTTTTTTTGTCAAAAGTAAGTCCTAAAACTTTAACTTCATTCACGACAGTGATGAGTTGACTTCCCAGCAGAATCTCTGGTTCTGAATGGAGACAACGCTTGCGACAAAAGTGTATACATGATGGCCGTAGAAAACGTAAACCCATTAAAAGCAGACCATTGCTGAATTTTGTTCACGGCTAACTGAAGTTGTCTTTCTATAAAATTTATATTATCCCCTGTACAAGATAAGTACAAGTCGTCAACGTAAAGAAAGCCTTTCACGGAAGATGGAAGTTGTTTTAAAATATCATTTATTTTAAGAGCAAAAAGCGTCACACTGAGAAAGCTTCCCTGAAGTACGCCCTCCTCTTAAATAAAAGAATCCGATAACTGATTTCCAATTATGACTCTAAATTTTCTTAATTTTAAAAAGTGTTGAATAAAAATTGGAGGAGGCAAACCTCGGAGATTGCACTCATACAAATCACGAAGGATACCAAAAGGCCAAGAACTTCCATAAGCTTTTTCAATGTGAAAACAAATTGCTACAGTAAGCTCTCTGCGGATAAGGTCATTTCTAATTTCAGTCTCTAAAGCAAGGAGATTATCAACTGTACAACGTCCCTGTCGAAAATTGCTTTGAAAGGGATTTAAAAATTTATTGATCTCCAGATAGTACAACAAACGCATATTCACCATCTTCTCAAGGATTTTGCACAAGCAACTAGTGAGGGCAATTGGTCGATAATTTCTAGTGTCCGATGGCTCTTTTCCTTATTTCTTAGCTATTTCATAAATCAGCGAATTGGTATAATAATGGCATGTTGCCAGCAGGATGGGAAAGAGTGTTCTTGCCAGATTCTATTCTAGAGAAATAGTAGGTTATGCAAAGATTTATCCGACAAGTGCTGTATCATAAGGTAGCTGATATTGTCGGGACCTGGAGATATGTTATGTATTTCAAAGGGGCACCGTTTTAGTTCGAGAAAAGTAAAATCTGCATTGTATGGGGCATATGAAAGAGAGTGAAAATTTAAATTCTTTTTTTCTGCAGGAATTTTATGGTTTAAAAAAGGAAGAGAATAATTCATGCTATTTTGAAGTACGAGACAGTTCTGAAGCGATACAGTTAGCAATATCCTGCGCTAGATAAGGAAATTGTCTCAACAACGACGATTACAGAAACAAACTTTTTCTTCCGCGTATAAACCAGAGATACAATAGCCATAGTCAGTCGCTGATTTATGAAATAGCTAAGAAAGTAATAACGAATTAAAAAAATTACCTGCGGTTTCTGCAAGAAGGAACATTCCAACCTAAGCGCATACAGCATCCATGATGGCAGAATCATGCTTTTCGTTCCGAATCCAAGTGTAGAACAGAGTAAATTAGCTTGAGTTAGCCAGGAGTTACTTGATTGTTCTGTCATAAAGTCTGCTGCATATGGCTGAGGAAAGGAGAAAAGTTTTGAAAATCATCTGGAAAGTTGAAAATTTCACCTACATCTGGAATGAGACGGACGATTTCCTAGTAAGTCCCGATTTTTGTCAACACATTTTTGAAGTAGGTTTTTTATGCCTTAAATTATATCCCAGAGGAAGGCCTTAATATGAAAATTATGAGTTTATTTAGAGAGGTTATCATCCAGTGAAGGACCTCTTGGGATTACAATTGATTACGAAATCGCTCTTCCGAGACCAAATGGTACAACTGAATATGTAAAGGAAATGAAAGGTCGATATTTCAGAAAGGATACTCATATGGATTCGATAATCTGGTAGCTCGAGAAAGAATCTTAGGATCAAAAGTCAACTTTGTTACCCGAAGACGTTCTGACACTGCAGTGTTGCATTTCCCGCAGAGATACCGAGTTGGAAACTAGCACTGAAGTTATTACGAAGACCCATACAGAAATTGAACGCTTTTTTCGTCCATGGAAATCAAATGATTATACTGGAGGTGATTATATTTCATTCAACAGTGAAAGAAACCCAAAAGGGAAATAGTTAACTCTAAGTGTGTCAAGGGAATATAATAACCAGCCCGATGTTCTCAGTTGCAAATTTCATGTTGCCACGTGTTTATAAGCATTCCACTGCAAAATAAGTGTACTAGATTCGAATAATTCAGTTGTAAAATTTTTGGTCAATCAATTTTTTTGATGTCGAGATTGCAACAGAAGGTACACAATGTTATTTATACTTCCCCCCTCCCTTATCGCAGTACCTGAATTACTAAAGAACGAATCTCTGTATCTACCAAATGGTAAACTGAATTTAGACTCAAAGAGAATTTAGACGTAAAAACCTAAATTCATCGATAAAAACAGGATTTCTATGTCTTAAAAGTAAACGACGAACTATTTCCTTCCTTCTCAACAATCTCCGGAGCTCAACAGAATACCAGAAAGAAAATTTCTTAGTAATAGCTCTTTTTACATTAACAGTTCGGGCAAATACATCATCTAAACAATTATAAAAACTATTTTAATCGATCTCAAGGATCGAGTTCCATAATGATGGAAAGTTGGCTCTTTTAAAATCATATTTAAAAACATGGCCAGTACTCTTATTGGTACGTGCAGGTACAAATTGCATAAAAATAGAGAGTGCAGGATGATGAAAATCCTCAATAACCAGAGGGCTGTTACTGTGTCGAATTGCAATATCACATGAGATAATATTAGATAAAATCAAGTAAAGATATTTGTTGTTACAATTTAGAATTTTAATTATGTTTCATGTTAAAAAGATGCATAAAGTTTAACAATTCCCCTAAGAGTCTGGCGCAGACAATAAGAATCGTTAAAATTATTGTTAATAGACAAGTTAAAATCACCACAGATAAAAATATTCTCAAAAGAGCCAAAACAATGAAAAAACTTAGTATACCTGTCAATACCAGAAGCAGATGGTAGATACAAAACACATAAAAGCAACTTTTTCCAAATGTCAATTTGACTGAGGTCCAAATAAACTCGAGATCAATCAGAGGAACCTGAATTTAGGAAGCAGATATGTTTTTCTTGATAGCAACAATTACAACACCGCCACGTTTACAAGAACTGGTGGAAGAATCACGATCTTTGAGAAAAACGAGGTATCGATCATCAAAAAGATCAGACGAGTCAATTTGCTCACATAGCCAAGTCTCATTCAAACAGATAACATCAAAGTCTTCAAGAACAACGGAACTAAAAAAATCAACAGTTTTAGTACGAAGACCACGGACATTCTGATAGAAAACAGAGAGTCAATTGCTGTTACCGGCATGAGTAGTAGTGAAACCAGGGTCAGAAGGAAGATTGGTATTGTCTGGATAAATCTGATATTCTTTCAATCTACCAAAGAAATCGGTACACAGACAACCCTCAGGCCAAATCGATGCATCAGATAGGAGATGAAAATCGCTCTCAAGAACCTCAACATGAAAAAAAGCATACGACTGGAATTTAGTCCTAATTCTACGGCATAAAAGATGATTGAGTTTTAAAGGATTCAAAAACTGAGATACCTCGTAAACAGTAGTATCGGGACTAAGTCTTGATAGAAAAATCGCTTTTCTTTTGGGGAACTTACCCACACTTTTAAAGGACGATATCTCACTGGCGCCATTTATGACCAATTTCGAGTTGGATTTGACTCTTTTTACAGCACTAGAACTATTCCTACTGCAGAAACATATGTTTTAACCTCAAGTTTCAAATTTACTTTCACAAGCTCTTCATGTAAGGTAGTTATTGAAGCTCGGGCTGTCTGGCAATACCTTCAGGGGCGATTTATTTAGAAATGTGATCAACTTTAGTATTAATATCAATACGGAAGGATGAGAACTCACGCTTCAGGTCAATAAAAATCTTCATAATGTTGTTTGGCTCATCAGCACCATTTTCCTGGACAGAAGCCATCTTGGACACTGCATCCACATACAACATTAAAATATCAGCTTTTAAATCATTAAAAGCATCCTTTTGCTTCTTACTCTGGCGGCTTTTTTCTCAGTTATATTACTAAAAATACCATACAATTTTTCCAGTTTATCAGAAAAATCATAACTTTCGCTTCACCGTCCTAAACATCGGAACTCATGATTCAGCAGCTTTGTGCTAATTCAACAATTTAAGATCATATCTTATTATTCCTTCCTATCTTATAATAATCGAAAAATGTTTTCACTATGCTTTCACTATTCCTGTTTAAAACTCTCTCTAAATTATTACTCTAAAAACTAAAATAAATTCTTCGTTCATAGATAAGAAATTCATCTCTAAATAAGAAATCTCCAATTTACCTACTGTAAATGCCGTTTTTATTATATGAAGAATACAAAGTTAAAGATTTAAACTCAAATTCTAAAGACATTTTTCTACTCTACTAAAACAACGTTGCCATTCCTGAAAAACAAACTCTTAAAACATAGATAATATAAATAGACAATCTATTACAAAACATGTAATATAAAGAAAATGGTAACAGTAATTAATCGTCTGAGGTTAATGAAAATGTAAAGGAAAAATATTAAAGTCAAAATATTGTTCATCCTCCCACCTTGCAATGTGAAATTCGGAATTGAACATTGCAAAATAATAAAAAACAAACACTATTCTCACAGGTCCAATCGGCGAGGGATTCTAACTCCTTCCTGATTTGGTTATTGTGGGCAACTGGATGTCTGCTGGAATCGTCCCATCTGATTTTACAGGTGTATTATCAAATGGAGTTAATTCTGGGGAAATATTTTCGCATCGACAATTCTGATTGAATTTCGACGGAAGTTCTTCTGTAGACGATAGCTCCAAAGGATAAAGACTTTGCACCGCTCTTATGACTTCTCCATTCTGCACTTTAAGTCTGACACGTCGACTTTCACCGTCAGCACCTGGAAATAATTGTATGATTTTACCAAGAGGCCAATTTAATCTTTTTTTGTCATCGCTTCCAATTAAAACAATGTCTCCTTATCTTAATTCACAACTTCTAACAAACTTTTTCCTTGATGTTTTCAAAGTTCCTAGATATTCTTGGCGAAATATTTTCCTGAAAGCCTCATAAACATTCTGAATATAACGCAATCTACGTTTATAGAAGTTGGAATTAAAGTTATGTTTCACAACTGACTCTGAATTATTTTGTTTTTCTCGTAAAAAGTTTGCAGGTGTTATGGCAGTAAGGCTGGAATCCACAGATACAACTGTTAAAGGTCTGTCATTCAATATAGCCTCGCAATTACACAAAACTGTGTACATCTCTTCATAATTGAGACAGGCTCTTCCAAGGATTTTTCTTAATACTCTCTTCAACACCCCTATTAGACGTTCCCACCAGCCACCCCACCACGGGGCTCCGGGGGGAATGAACTTCCAAGTAATGTGCTCATCAGCTCCCTGCCTTGAAACTTCATTGAAATCTATTGAAGCAAGTGCATTACATGCCCCAACAAAATTTCTGCCATTATCCGTATAAATTATGGATGGTTTTCCACGTCTGACAACAAAACGATGGAATACTTGTAGAAATGTATCTGTCGTTAAGGATGTAACCAGTTCCAAATGAACACAACGGTACACTGTACAAGTAAATAGGCAAATCCATGCAATCTGATATTCTCGTAGAAGTACAGGTCCAGCATAATCTATGCCGGTTATCTGAAAAACTGAGGCATCTTGTACTCTCTCCAGGCAGCGGTGGTGGTGGTGGGTTAACATTTTTGCTTGAATAACGTTTACAAGTTATACGAGTTTTTAAAACAGATGAAACAACTCTTCTTCCCGCTAATATCCAAAATCTTTCTCTTAAAGAATTTAGGAAATGAGAAACCCCAATATGTCCTTTCAACTTATGTTCTTCCATTACCAAACTTTTTACAAGAGGATGATCACTTGGCAAAATAGCAGGAGTTCTGAACTCAGATGTATCATCTCTTTGAAATATAGCCGTTTTAGTTCTGATTATCCCATGATCAATGAATGGATTAAGACTTATGATTCGTTTATCTTCTATTCCGTGAAAGGATTCACACTGTATTAAACGGATCAACAGGTTTTCTGCTTCATTTATCTCAGATACGGTAAGTCCATCCTTTTTCTTATTTTGATGTTTACAGTTATAAACAAATCGACATATCCAAGCTACAAGCCTGATTGTCTTGCGATAACTTGAGAAACGAGTAAGAACTAAATCACTAGTATTAAGATTTATTAAGGTCGAAACAATCTTTTTCTTTTTCTCAAGAGCTATTTCTTTTTCATCAGCACTAAAATCTTCTTTTGACCATTCTTCTGGTGATAAATATAACCATTCAGGGCCCTCCCACCATTTTGATGCAATTATATAAGAAGCAGAGCATCCTCTACTGGGCAAATCAGCAGGATTCATAGCTCCTGGTACGTGCCTCCAAGCTTCAATAGAAGTCAACTGCTTTATCTCCTTAATTCTGTTGTGAACAAATACGTCCCATATTTCATTCCTCTGTATCCAAGCCAGTACAGTAGACGAATCGGTCCAAAAATAAATATTATCAGCTTCAAATTCTTTTATAATGCTGGATGCTAAACGTGCACATATTGCATCCCCAAGAAGTTCCAATCGAGCTATTGTGTTTCTTTCCTTCCACTGGGTGCAACTCTCGCTTTAGTTTGCAACAAATGAACTTGAACAGAATCTCTTGATTGGACACGAATAAAGGCCACAGTTGAATATGCAAGCTTACTCTCATCGCAGAAGAAGTGTAGTGAGACATTTTCAGTCTCAAGATCACAATTTAACCATCTTGGTATTTTTAATCTTTCCAAATGTTTCAAATCATTTAACCATTTACAAAATTCTGACATGGAATTTATGTCGATTTCTTGATCCCAAGATAACTTCAACTTCCATAGGCGCTGAAGTAAAAGTTTGGGAATAAGAGTTACTGGGCACGCTATTCCTAAAGGATCAAATACTTTGTGTGTAGTAGCTAAAATCTCTCTTTTGGACAATATTTATTGCAGATCATAGGTGATATTAGTAGCATTTAAGCAAAGATAATCGCTACATCGTTCCCAGACCATCCCTAGAACATTTGTTGTACTTGAGGAATTATCTGTTGGGTCACTATATTCCCAACCACGTAATTCTAGTTTCCTTGTAGCTAAGGTATCTGAAGCAACTTGTATGAATTGTTGCAATTCTAACTCATTTTTTACGCTTGCTAAACAATTAGCTACATAAAAGCTCTTCTTTAATTGCTCAATAATATCTACCTTATACTTAGAATTTCCATTTAGTTCTTTGAAAGTCGATTCTAGAAGGTCGATTGAATCACGGAAACAAGCATGAAAGGACTACTCGTGACACCAAATACTACTCTGCAATGCCTGTAATACTTCAGTTTTCCGTCAGTTCCATACCAGGATAGAGACTTATTTGTACAAATGCTTTTCGTATATCTGCAGAAACTCTTATTCAATTCATTCGAAATCTGTGAAGGATTGAAGGAATCAGTTCAATAAGGTTCAGTCCTTTTTCTAGACAGTCATTAAGGCTAGGTGATCCTTTCTGTTTGGCCGAGGCATCAAAAACTGGCCTAATTCATGTTGTACTGTTTTCTTTTACTACGTGACGATGCGGTAGATAATGACATGGCAAATCAATTTCACTTTTTGGTACTACTTCTATGATGCTTTCTCGTTTCCATTCATTAAAAATTTCTCCATAAGCATCATAAAGTTTTTTAGCTTTCAGTCGTTTTACTGTAGAATCTAATCTTTTAACAGCTAAGTCATGGTTATCTTTCAATGGTAGATGGTTATCAAGCCTTGGCAAATTGACTTGAAAGCGTCCCTCTTCGTTAACTTTTATAGTAGACAAGAAATGATCTCTTGCCTCTTCTTGAAGTTCCAGTTTACTTTTCTTCTCTGGGGGATCTAGGATCCCAAGTACATCTAGAGACCATAGATCAGATATCAATGCTTCTGTATTCAACATGGATGTGACAAGCAGTGTTGAATTGTCTGAGATTTCGCGCATACCGTTTTCTCCAAAAACAGTCCATCCAAGTTTAGTTTCTATCGCAGCAGGACCTGAAGCAAGCAGTTTAAAACCTCCGGTCATCAATTTCCCTGCAATGTCATCTCCGATCAGTATTTCTATTGGCCCATCATTTTTATCAGAGAAAGAAATATTTTCTTCTCTAAGCTCCTGTAGCCACTCGTCTTTAGCGACTGGTGGTATACTTCTTCAAATAACATCTTGGCCAAGAGCTTTAAACTTACAATGATACGTTCCATCGGATTTAGACAAAAACACCGTGAAAACATCATGATTTATAGTATCAGTGCATGTCCCACCGAATATGAATGGCTCAATTTTTCTTTACAAGAACTCTCAAATTGCATTTCATCAGCTGTACTTTTCAAAATATAAGATCTCTGTGAAGCTGAATCGATAATAGCACGCGCTTGGCGTTTTTCATCTCGCCCTCTCAAAGTAATCATTAAAGTTTGCAGTAACACATTTGGGGTTCTCGCCAAATTGGTGAGCGTTTCATCTCGCTGAGGTACCGTCTCTTTACTCTCATCTTCTCTGATATTAACACTCACTGGAGATTTTGATCCAGCTTGAATATTTCTGCATAAAAGTATGTGGTGTTTTTTGCCACAAATCACACACGAAGCTTTTTTCCTGCATTTAGCTATTACATGTCCTTTTTCTAAGCATAAAAAGCAACTGCGACTGTTCTGAACAGCTTTTTGCCTTTCCTCGGAAGACATCTTTCTAGCTTTGAAGCAATCACCAGATTCGTGAATTCCAGAACAAAAAAATACATGCATTTGGTTTTTTTGTGAGATGTTGCTATTAGAGTAGAAGCAGAAGGGGCTTGTGTAAACTCTTCACGGTTTTTGAAACTAACATATTTAGTATTCCAGGGCTTAGGAGGTTGATATTTTGTAAAACACTTAGTTGCTATAGATACTCTCTCTTCACCCTCAATTTCATAAAGCAGAAACAAAAGCAAACCATCTAAATCCATGCGATGTGTTAACTCTTTTTTTATCATTTGGCTCACTACTTTCGGTCTCTCTATGACCACAATTAATAGCTCGGAATCTCTGTCGTGCTCTTAGTGTATCATCCAGCAACGACGATTCGACTAAAGGATACAGCATCGCGGTATATTTATCTCTAGCAACACCTAAAACTTCTAACGCTCTAAGTTTTGATTCTAAATTATCATAGAGTTTTCTTAAAGAAAATTTCTACTGAAAATTCTTTAATAACACTAACGAAAGAAGATCTCTAACATAGACCTCTATCAGAAGGTCTTCTTTACCAAAACGTGATTGTAGTTGTTGTAAAGCTTTGCTATAACTTTCACCACCGGGCGGAAGGCCTCTTCGGCAGATGATCCTTTTTCCATTGATTGCAATAAATACGCAAATTTATCATGATCATCCAAATTAGGATCGGTATCGATCTTTTTAAACTGGCCCCAATATCCTAACCAGTTCTTGATATTCCCATCAAAAGTTGGGATTTTAAGCTTTGGATATCGAAGAACAGGATTTTGATTAAAACTTTAACAACAGAACTGCTATCTTTTTCAGCTAAAAGAGAAGCTAACTTGGATTCTGCTATTCTCCACTTGTCAATATAGCATTCCGATTCATCAAACTCATTATTTACTATAGTTTCACTATTTTCTGTTTTGATAAGTTCCTCTCTATAAGTCTCTTCCATCTCTAACATAGGTTTAGCTTTCTCTTCAATTAACCTTAGTTTCAAAATTCTTTCATTTATCGATAAATCAAACTCCCACTTCTCAAAGTCATTTAAAGCTTTTGTAAACAATCTCCTGAGCTTAGATCGTTTGGACTTGAGAACATTCATTATAAACAAATGGAAGTTCTCTACTTACAGGTAAGAGTCCTGGTTGCGGACGCCAGATGTTTAAAACTCTCTCTAAATTATGAAAATATAGAAAATGGTAACAGTAATTAATCGTCTGGGGTTAATGAAAATGTAAAGAAAAATATTAAAGTCAAAATATTGTTCAATTCCTGTAAATCACTATAATTTCCTTTTTATTTATACAATGACTTAAAATTTCAAACAATTCTTTCATTCTATACTTCATTTGGCATCAAGCCTATTCGTCAGCATAAATTACTTTGCATATTTAAAGTATTATTAAATGATTAAAAATCTGTACTTGTTGAACATAAGCTGTTAATCAGTTTTATGTCAATGGTTTGTTTTAAAAATTAGTACTTAGAAAATTTGACTATCACTCATTGCTTTAAAACAAATTTTGATTTTCTTTGAATGTCAATTTTCTCTTTCACACACATGTATATTAAAATAATTAAATTAAAAATATGAGATAGAACTCAGACAACACATTCTACAAATTAAATAATCTTTAATTAAGTAATTAAAATATTTCAAATCAATATAATTTGACATGCAACAAATGACAGTTATCTACAGTTTGGGCAAAACCAATATTTGGATGGTGGACAAATTGAAATATTTTGTCACGTCCAATTAAAGCACAAATCACACTGAATAGAATTATCATCTAAATCTCCTAAACAGTCACAGCATTTCCACCCCATGCTAACGATTGCAATTTTTAGATGTTCAATTATCAGAAAAGCATCTGGTTGAAAAAACTTTCGAATAGATTCAATGTTTACTCTTTCATCCCTGATACGCTGCATATGTACAATTTTTGGAATTACAGATATTTCATCCTCTTGAATTAATTTGCCAGAAGTTGCTCTTTTGGCAACTCCTGAATCCACAAAATAATTTAGCACAACGTCAAGTTTTCTCTCGTCTGTCTTGTTCTCAAATATATCATCTCGTACAATTTGTGGTTTCTTTCTTTTTGCCCTCGGTTCAAACCAATAATAGTTTGGCCAAACTCTTTTCCATTACCTTGTTTTTTTAGAGGCCGTATCAGTTTTATGTATGACAATTCACAGTTTGTTTCTGCTGTTGAAGGTTCTTGTTCATCATTTTGCACAATAGTTTTCTCAGTCTTGTGGAGATTTGATTTGGTGCATCTATTAAAAGTACATTGTGTGGCTGTTCTACGATGTCTTCATTTTGATCATGGAAACATTCTAATACATTAATCAGTTTATCTGTTAACAAATTTTCGAAGTCTTTAAGTTTCCCTAGATAATATGGATACTTATCAGTGGGTAAAGTGGACAGAATGAAGTTATTTTTTGTTATTTTACTTGTTTCACTATATTCATCACATTCAGTTTTCTGCTTCGGGGCGACATGCAAGCATCCTCGTAGGTTCTTGTTTTTCAAAACAGGGTGAGAAGAAAAGTAATATACGGTCTAGTCCACCTCACACGAGAGAGAGTGAACTTAAATATATAGCCAAATTCTCTTTTCTTACTGCCATAATATGACGGCAGGACAAACCCATAGAAGAATAAAATCCACAGCTGCATAAATTTTCTGTAGCTGTAATAACCAGTCCGTTTTCTCAAAGTGTAAAGACCATTCTCTACAGTTGAGAATGTTACCATTTTTGACTCTTTATATTCGGTACAGACATGACTAGCAGCAAATTGAGTCAGAGTTTTATGAATTTCCATCTCAACTTCATCAAGATTGTCAGTTTTCACAAGTACTTTTTTAATCATTGTTATGGCACGGTGGTCTCGCTCAACATTTGTGGACACATCAGTAATTATTAAGTCTTGAAAAAATTTGCCTAGGGCACTATACCTGGTAATTACATTTTCATCTTCTGATTTAAACTTTTTAATCTGTTTGCAGTCCTGTTTTTAATGATAAAGTTTCTATTTTGTTCATATAGAACCCATTCATCCTTTATACAATGCCAGTTGCTAATGTAATAGATAGTTAAATTCTGAATATTTAAAGACATTAATTTACTGTAATTAATGTCATAAGCCTCTTCAGATTCGGAATAGGCCAAATCAGTCAAAATCTCTAGCACTTGCTTCTTAAGAGCAGAACTTAATTTATCTCGTTTTAATGGGATTTCACGTTTAAACGTACGAAGAGCATGAAAAAGGCATATCTGAATTTTTGCCGAGGGAAACTTCTCTTCAAACACAATTCTATCTGCAAACTCTTTGTCTCACACTAAGACCTCAATTTCTGTTCAGGCTCCATTATTTTCTTTAAAAAAATCCAGCATTGCCCCTACACACATTTTACTTTCAGAGCGAATATTGAACAGAGCAAGAACTTCACTTTCACCATTGCCATCTACTGCTAATAAAACAAATAGTGGCAATTTGTAATTGCTCAGTTTGTATGTGGCATCAAAAATCAAAAGTTCAGGGAATTTCCCAAACACCGCTTGTGTGCATCCTAGTATCTTGAAAATACACAGCTATTAACTCTTTCGTTTCTTCTTCATACGCTACGTTTATGACAGCCCCTGGTATACACTTCATGGAGTCGAACATTTTTTCCAAATCTGTCTGTTATAACCAACATCCTGGCTCTTGCGCCATAAAAAATCGAAACCAAATCTGTCTGGCCATCTTTTTTCTCATTTTGTTGCAATTTTGTTGATATATTATGTAATGTCTTTAGTATTACAGGTTTTCCTCCTCTCTGCTCCATCAAATGTGCTTGAATTTTTTATTGCCTTCTGACTTTATGCTAAGTTCAGTATCTTTCATCTCCTCTGCATTTAATCTCAGCTTTTCTGGAAGATGTCTGAACCTTTCTTCACTAAGTTCTTTATTACTATGTTCAAAAATCGATTTTTTAACGATTAAAAAGCCAACTTCAGCTTGAAGTTACATCCAAGCTTCCCAGTTTTCACATTGGGCCTAATGCCTTTTGCTGATGATTGTTTATGAATATGTCCCTTTTTACATTCAAAGGCCACATACTTGTACAATAACGTTTCATGATATTTATGACATGAAGCCAAATATTATAAAAAAATAGATATTTATTTACCGAGAATGCGAACAGCAATATGTAGCGATACAAGCGAATAATCTATGTTTACAATTAAGATGGCATAATTATGTTATACTGCTGCCACAACTCTGTTATTACAAAAATAAATTATAAAACTGGAGCCTTACATTCGGTCCCGCTCGATGAAAGATTTAGATAAGAAATTTTGAAATCGAAGCGAAAAAGGAAGGCGAAAAGAATCTGTCCTATTGAAATCCGAAGGTAAACAAACATATGTATCTATCTATGTCCGGCTATCTTCTCACGAACTAAGTGCTGAAACGAAATAATCCAAGGAATCCGTTTTGACCATTTAATTTCCGAAATTACAATTAGTTAAAAATATATTAATTAAAAACCTGTAAATGAATGAAATATTGTGCCGCCATCTATCGGCAGCTCCTATAACTATCTGCCACGTCGGTTGTTCTTGCATCTAGTTTGTATAAAAGGTTTTATTTTTTCTTTTTTAGGGAGCTTTCGCGTTCTGGAGTTCTGATTTATAACCGTCGGAAAAAATCATTTTCCTGCTTTTTCTTTTTTTTTGTCATATGTTGTTTCATTTCGCAACATTTACGTTTGTTGGGGAAATTTTTTTTTCATTTTTATCCTTTTTTCGTTATTATTCAAATACAGGCAAGACGAAAATAAATTTTTCTGGTGTTTAATTTATCAGTTTGATGTACTATTAAATCGTTTATCGTTTCTGTTTTTTCTTTTGTAAAATAAATATTATGCTAACCTGTTTTAATTTATAAACATAGGAATTCTCGCGTTTTCATTCAAATTATACTGTTTTAAGGTAGTTAAAAGGCTAGAATTGAAAGTTTTAATCCAACAAGAGAGGATTTAAAACAGATTTTTGTTTGTTGGGGAAGCTTCGTGACAATATTTAATTAAAAGGCTGGATTTAAAAATTTTAATTAAAAATTATAGGATTCAAAGGAGATTTACGTTTTTCGGGGAAACTTAGTGAGAATATTTGTAGAAAAAATAAACCGTAGGTGGGCATATGAAAATAAAGTAATAAGAAGTTTAGATTTGAAGAATATTTACGTTTTGGGGGGAAAGTAAGTGACAATATTTGTTGGGGAAAAAACGGAGGCGGCATGCGAAAAAATATGGATCCCGAGGCCTCACGTGATCACACTTTTTTTCTAAACCAGGGAATGACGCATTATTCGAGATAGCCCGTGCAACGCCGGGTCACACAGCTAGTGTGTATTAAAGAAATGGCTCGTATCTTTTGGGTGGTCGACGGTTCCGACAAATATCATATCGTCTCGATCCTTTATGAACGTTTTAGTGGCCAGGAATATTTGGGTGGTCATCTACTTCCACTGCCGCCTCTTCCTCTCAGCTTGCAGTTTCAGCATATTTCGATGTATTTTGTCTGTTGTACGCACGAAGATGTTGCACGTGAACGACCTTCCGACACTTTCTTTGTTCCGTCCTAGATAGTCCAGTAAAATGGTACATTTTGGTATGTAAAAGGTCGGGTAGTTTTGATTTTTGGATATGTTGTTAGTGTTGGGCGCGTGTCGTAAAATCCAAGTTTTCGACCTCGTCGCGCCATGGCGCGCCACTTGAACAAAACACCAAAATTTTGGATCTTTTCTAAGTTTTTTCGCAGTATCTCCAGAACTGTTGGTTTTACAGAAAATATTATCCTTCACAAATTTAAAGTAGAGTAAATTTGTCATAGTTTGAGCCCAAAATCAGCTCTGTAACTTAAATAGTGACCGAGACACAGGCTTCCAAAAAATCACGATTTTCTCAAAAATTTATGAAAATTGTTGTTTTTCGTCAATTTTTGTTGAATATGTCCTAAACTAATATAAGATGTTTAGAGCAAACGTCATATGGACCAATTTTAAAGGCGAGTAAATTTGCTATAAATAAAGCACTATAGGATGTTTCTACGACTTATATTTCAAGATATGCAGTTGTTCAACGAAAGAACGGTTTAGAAATTTTTGACATCATAAAACAATTAAATAGTCTCAAAAAATATGTACTAAGTTTATATAACAAAAGTTAAAACTTAGACAGTAGTTGTTAGGCATAAACCATATAATATATGTTATTTAAAGTTTTTGCCTTTTTGACGAGCCAGGACGGAAATCTTCTATATCTTCGTATTTAAAGTTATTTATTGATGATGGGGTGTCGTCTTCATCTTCAATGCTGTCCTCAAGTAGATTGATATCTGACACGTTCTCGCAAGCTTCTCCCAGAGAACAAGTGCACAGGGAAGAACATACAAGACCTACTTTCCGGCAACCACAAGCACTCCTGCACCCTTTCTTGCAGTTGCAAGATATAATTTTCAAGAGGGATTCAGGAGCTGCATCCCTTTCCATTTTGCGTGGGCAGAGGCCGATTCGGGTAGGTACCCAGACCCACTAAAGAGGATTTTTCTCATGTCCTAACCATTTCTGTATCTGAAGGTAAGATCTTAAGGCATGAAATCGTGCTGCATCCACGGTTGGGGTAAACGTGCTAGAGCGGACCTTGCTTTAGTTGCTGATTGGGTAAATAGCGTGTAGTGCAAGTGATTGAGATCGCATGCAGAGGTTCTGGGGTTACCTCCATATAAATGAATCAGAAAAGTTTCGCCTGCCTTAGCCACTTGGTCAATGGTAGCTTCAGAGTTGAAAAATACTTGTATTTTTTCTTCCAGGTGTCGGTTTTTTTCTAAAAGAGAACAAAATTTTGTTTTCCTATGGCCAAATAGTGCACTTGTAGTATCACACCCACTGAAAGCGTGAATGAACAAAATCATTCTGCTGAATTTGAATTTAAATGACGTTGTGGAGTTTAACACATCAGGCGTCCTCCCTTTTCCACATTTTCGGAAGTACAAGTTCTCTTTCATTGGAGCTAACCCCGTTAGAAGGACTAAAAAGTCAATGTTTTCACCAACCACGAAAATATTGTCACACGGAGATTTAACAGAAACAGCAGTTTCAACAATTAGTACGTCTTCATCCTCTACTACCTGTTTAATTGTTACATTTGCTTTTTGTAGAAGCTTTTTCAAGAGGTCAATGAAACGCACCTTGTTTCTTTCATTTGCTAAAAATTGTTCTTGAGAAATTTCTGGGCATGTGGCTTCATTGAAGATTTTCAAGTTTGCTCGTCGAATGCGTTCTGCACTTTTGGTGCTCTTTCCATTCACATCAGAAGGATATCCATCAAACACTACGGCTACGTTCGATCCATAACGTGTTTGTAAGTATATCAGATAACTCTTAGCAATGCCCCCGAAATTCATGTTCCGCTGCGAAACAACTTTGTGAAGTAAGTGGCCTCCATCCACCACTACAAAATTATTTTTACCTTGGACAGCATCAATTTTGGTTGGTGTGAACGCTGAAAACAGGGACGATTTAGTTCCCTTTCGCATTCCCTCTTCATTAAACAGTGACAAAGGGAAAGGTGACTGTTCAAATGTGAAAATCATTTTCAAGTCTTCATCTGACTGTTTGCCGACTCAAATTCTGTGGAAGAGGGATTAGTGGGTCCACAGTAATTTTTTCTTTTCCAATTTTAGCACTGTTGTTAACAGAAGCAAGTGTAATGACTTTATCTTTACGCTTGAATTTAACGTTTCCGAAGTTGCCACCAACAATTCTGGAGATTCCCTCGCAACCAAGTTAGTGAGACAAGTGGCAGTTAACATCCGCCGTTCCTACTACACCACTGCTTATTGACATCAGCATATCACTTATGGGGAATGGTATGTGTTGAGTAAACCACCTTATATTAGTTTAGGACATATTCAGCAAAAATTGACGAAAAATTACAATTTTCATAAATTTTTAAGAAAATCGTGATTTTTTGGATGCCTGTGTCTTGGTCACTATTTAAGTTACAGAGTTGATTTTGGGCTCAAACTGTGACAGATTTACTCTACTTTAAATTTGTGAAGGATAATATATTCTGTAAAACCAACCGTTCAGGAGATATTGTGAAAAAATTTAGAAAAGATCCAAAATTTTGATGTTTGGTTCAAGTGGCGTGCAGTGGCGCGACGAGGTCGAAAACTTGGATTTTACGACATGCGCCCAACATTAACAACATATCCAAAAATCAAAATTACCCGACCTTTTGCACAGCAAACCCCTATTTTCTGACAGATTTACTGGACTAAGACTTGATCTCGAAAAAATAAATAAATCGGAAATTCTCTTAAAAAATCTTTTTGTGGGTTAAATTACCAGAAAAGTCAGTGCAATGTCGGTGTTTATATTATAGGTGTAAAGTATTCTTGGAATTGCGTGGGCGGGGGACTCGTTTTCTCTTTGGAATTATTATTCATCTCTATTCTGTATATATGAGAAAATGAATGAAGTATGATTATTTCATTTTGTTATATCTGACGCATTTATTTTAAATAGAGTTAGACTAATTTGAAATTGGTTAAATACATTCTGAAGCTTTAAGATTCGATTTGATTTCTTGAAAGAATATTCCATGTTATGACCCGAACGTGATAGTTATTACATTCTTGAAAACTCCTCTGTATAGTAAGGAATAGCCAGGAAGACCTTTTGTAGATTCATCTGTTATACTAGCCTGTAGCAACCATTTTAGGATAACTGCTTTGTTCTTGTTGAAACAATTCATTTTAACCGCTTTCGCCGTACTTATGGTCAGTCTTTTCCCAGCAATTTATCTGTTAGCTGGAATAGGGATGGCGGTTATTGCAAAAATAACCGGTTTTAGGTTATTCAAGTTTATTCGCCCCGGTTTAACCTGGCGGTTATAACCGCTCAAAATAACCGGTTTTCGGGTTTTTTTAAATAGAAAGTAGACCGTCTGTAGACAAATTTTTTTTTCCTATTTATCATATTTAATTAAATATTTTTGCACACCAAAGTTTTAAGCAAAATGTTCCACTCTTCTGCAAGATCTTCCAAACTGATCGAGTTATGAAAGCTTGACCATCACCATTTTAGACCATTTCAGCCTATCTTCCGATAGCTGATTTTGTCGGTTAATTTACCCGGTTATTGGATTTAAAAATATAACTGGGACAAAAAAAATCGGTTAACCGAAACAAATGAACCGGTTTTCGGTTAAAACCGGTAGGTTTTTCTTATCCCTAATCTGGAAGCTCTGAAGCGATCTTATTTTGATGTTAACTTACAGTTCATTTTTGTCTTCTTGCCGAATGCCATTTCGGACGATTTTTCGCCAAAGATATGCATATTAATCCGAGTAGAATTTTGCTTCCTTGACTAAACAGTAATGTTTTTCTTTTGTTTCTTTCATTGTCTGTATGCAAGATATATACCAAGATTTTCAATAGATTACTTAGTCATGTTTTAAAATACTTGATTTAGACATGCCATTTTATTTTTATTACAAATCATTTTGTTATAAAATCAAAATAGCAATGGAACTAAAGTATTATTTTCTGTTTTCTTCACTGAAAATTTCCAGCATTTCAACTGACGGCTACTAAATACAATAAATGAGTTGTGCAGTTTTAAGTTATAAATGTTTTTACTATTTGCGTCCCCCTTACGACCTGTTAGTGGCCTCATCGTGGCAAGGGGGTGTTCCTGGGAGGAGTGGGTGATGTACGTCGGGAGTTATTTCTCCTGGTAGGGCCACCCAAGGCGTGAAGGCCACTTCATTATTCCCAGCTAACACTAACAGGCATAGAAGCAAAGTCAGACTTCTTCCCATGTGGTACCTCGTTTGAAATGGAAGCTGCTTCTTACCCGTAGTCATGAACCAGTCGCAATATTTTTACGGACAGTAAGAGTTCAATTCAATACTTAAAGAATTGGCCGGAAATTCAAGAAAAACCGGTCAAGACATTATTTCCAAAATTGCTACACTTTCGCAGAAAAGTAGAGTTTGCTTCCAATGGATTCCATCCCATGTTGGAGTATTTGGCAATGAGGAGGCAGACATGCTTGCGAAAGAGGGAAGTGCTCTTCCTTCTGCTTCCTTTAGCGAACTCTTCACGTCCGAAATATATTCTATTCACAAGGCTAAAGCAAATTCTGCTTGGAAAAATCCCCCCACACATGGTTGGTATGCCGGGAACCGTCCTGGTCTGTCTCTACAATCCGTAGGCACAAGATCCGCTCAGACTGCATTGGCCAGGTTGCGTAGTGGACACATTAAAAGCTTAAAATTCATCGATAAGGAAAAGACTTTTTCTTGCCCTTGTTCCTTTCCTGCTTCTCCTGCCCATATCATTGACTGCATTGGCGCCTCTGCGAGGCAGCTGTGGAGTGGGGAGGGTAAAGGACTTGTGGAGTTGTTAGAGCGACATGGTGTCATGGACCTGGTCTAATCTTGGGCCAGGGGGACATGAAACAACAACAACATTATTTGCGTGAATTTTTCCAGGTTCTAAGGCTTTTTAAATATAAGAAATCGGTTCACAAAGCTATGTTAAAATTCAAGGGTATGCAATATTTTATAAACCATAGTTACATAATTTACATTTCAAAGGTCATACAAGTGGTTATACTAAAAATGTATCCTTTTAGCAAAAGATACTACTTAAGCATTGTTTGATTTCTAATGCGTGTATTTATTGAGTTAATTGAGGATATTACTTTTGTCTAGAAGTACGTTTATTTTTAAGTTTGAAAATCACATCAGCTACATGGCCAATTCTGGCCCTTGTGCCATAAAACCTCAATCAATCAATCACATCAGCTACATACATAACAACGTCTTCGAAATTTGCTTCAACTCTTAGTGTTAAAAGGTTTATTTTATTAAATTTTCTTTCACTCTATTTCACCAGTCATTCAAATTTTTTCCCTAAAATATTTCTTGTCAGATGTATCACTTTTTTGCTTTGCTTTTGATTTGCTGAATGCCTTTCATTCATATTTCTTTTCCTCTCAGGATGAAAAATTCCTTTATAAAAAAACTAATGAAGGTACCCACACATTCTTGCCTTGCATCAGCTTACTGACTGCCATTTTTAGATTGGCTGAAGAGCCGCATTATGAACAATAAAAGTGCTTATTTCTCTTCATTATCTCATTATTCTGATCTAAAAATTCTTTTGCTTTCTCCGTTTGATGATGGCCTGACACAACAAAAGAGGTCATGTCTTGGCTCTTTGTATTTCGTTTAATGCGAAAGGGAATTTAGCTACTAACTTCTTAAATGAAACTGTAAGTGAATTAATCAAGTGTTTTTGGTTACCTGATGGAAAAACGGGTGCTTTAATATTTTCTTGATAGTCCTTACAGAGTTTAATTTACTGCAGAATACCAAGAACGTTTGAACATTAAATCCAAAACCACACCAAGTCATTTCTGATCCTATACCTTTACTAGCAAAACTTTTTGGTTCACTTCTTAAATCAATTCCAGTAAAATTTGTATTCATTGGGTTCATCCAAATACCACTTTTTCTCACCACTTAATAAGACTGAAATTCATTTATCACAGGAAACACCATTTTCTTACTCCATTTCTGTTGTAGCGTTTTTTGGTGTTCTTTTAAATTTAGGCTCTTCAAAATTTTTTTGAAAATTGTTCTTTTCGAGTCTCTTATTCTTCTGTGAATCGACTTTATAGATTCTCCAATTTTTCATTGCAATTGGCCACTGTTCGATTGACTCACGCTACTGGGCCCATAACCATAATGAGATTTCTATCTCTTTGAAAAATATTACGCAAAACTTTGGCTGAATTTTTACTTCAAAGAAATTCTATAATCACGCAGTGGCCTTTAAATCTAATCGAATACTAATATGACTTTTAATGCAACAACTTTTAGTTGAATAAAATCAGAATCAACAATATTTACGGCTAACGGCATTTATTACTTTAAGTGCAACAAAAAATATAAAAGCACAAAATTACTATTACAACTTTAAAAATAGAAAAATATTTGCATGCTCATTTGAGCAACATATTCATTTGCATACAATGTGGCAGTTACGACTCGGAATCATAAATATCGGAATCTCATGCTAATTAGATGTTCGCATCTAAAAATAATTTAATCTTGCACAATACTAATACAGCACGAGATTATGAACTTTAATTTATTATTTATAATACTGATATGTTAATAGATTAAGAGAAATGTGTTTAATGGTTAATAAAAACAATTTCTCGGGAATGAACAGAAGCGAACTACGCTTTTGTATATGTGGGCGTTTATCGCGTACATTTGAAAGCTTTAGGTCAGGAAAAACCGAGAAAAAGGTAAATACAATATTTTATGATTAATTCATCTTTTTCCTAACAATGGCCCGCCTTTTACTGGCCAAAAATATTTTTTTTTTGAAAAAAAATTTAAAAAAAATTGAAATTTAATAAATCTTACCAATCCTTAAACATTAAATCAATAAAGAGATTTATGAGTCGGAGTCGTTTCTTATAATAGAACAACTTGTGATACAAAAAGTTCAAATCTTGAAGATTAAATAGTTCATATAAATGTGTGGCGGGCTTGCATCTAGCTGGACGGAATGATATATATATATTTCTTAAATATTAGAAGATTCAGATCTAAAAAAAAAGGCTTTCATCTAAGACGAACATCATCCCGATGGTAGACAGCATCCCTGTAGTTGGCATACTTGAACCATTACTCTCTCCGATACGGTTTTGAGAGTTGCTTGTACAATTCAGCTGTATCCGACCAGAGTGATGGATATCATCTCAATGAAGACCGTCAAAAATCCGCCAGCAGCCAGCCAGTCAGACATGAAAAAGAGAAAAATTCACATTTTAGAATTACATTTCAAAAATGTTATCAAAATACAAAAATCTTATCAATTAGCGATTTTAAACCCACTTTCGGTAATGGCTTAGTAAATAAATCAGCTAAGTTAGATTTCGTATTGTCGTGTCAATTTTCTTTAAATTTTACTTTATTATTAACAATCAATTATCAATCTAAACATGAGTAGATCCTAGAAAATTTAGAAAACTGCGTTGTGTTCAAAATGCTTGAGCAATAACCCCAGGTAAACATTGCACATACATAAATTAAAAGGTAGCACCAGACCTGGATAATCCGTTAGGACATAGTGAGGAATAAAATATAAACATGAACAAATGACAGAGACTGTAATGATAAATTAACTTCAGTTTATTTAAGAATTTTTAAATAAAATTATTTTGTGGAGCATGACATGTTATAAGGGAGCACATACACTAAAAATCTGGATTAACACACAAATTTTGATGGATAAAAAAAATCACATTACATGCTGATTGGAGTAGTTACCCCCTGACAAATGTAGAACATGACATAAGCAATGCGTTGAACCAAAAAAAAAAGTCACTAATATATACGTTGACACATGAGCGAGTTAATGGAATACAGAAAATACAATTAAGCATGTGGATCATTCGCTGAATCAACAAATGTTATCAACTTAATTTGATACTCAATTTCTACTAGCATTTTAAATTCCTACTTCTTATATTAATAACAACTCCTAACTTTTTACATTTAAATTGGATATTGAGACCTGTTGTAATAAAACCTAATCTCCTCAATTATCATTTCATTATCTTTCTAATTACACAATACCCCAAGCTTTGCACATTAATGTTTTAACATGATTTTTACAAAAAAACAAATATTTAATTTGCTCTCCCATTATGTCAGTATTTTTCATATTCAAGATATCTGCACATCACTTTACATTTTATCATTATGGTCGAAACCAATTTACATCTACCTTAAACGAAGTTTAACAATAAAAAGACAAATACAAAAAGGGAATCACTTAGCTTTATATCACATGCTGGACGTTTGGGTTTGACTCGGGGACACAGAAGGAAAGTTGGCAGCCAGGGTGGAAGTCTCAGAGGGCGTAGATTCTATAGTCCAGATCACTGTAGCGTCTGTCCTCTCACGAGCATCTTTCCAGTCCTAGGCATTCTGATGAATCAGTACCGAGTGGCTCTAAACAGTCTGACAGCACGTTGCTGGGTTCCTGCTCCTCAAAATAGATCCGACATCATGATGGTTGTCCTGCAAACGGATCAAAGTCATCGCTGGTGCATAGTCATCAGCCTCTCCAATTTCAGCAGGCGAGGCACTTGTTCTACGTTCGGTGAACCACAGTCGCAGGCATGACGTCTGTATTCGCCTTCAGCCGTTGATAACCACGACTCGTCCCAATAAGTAACAGCTTTACTTTGCTTAGCGTCTCATCTTCTTCAAGCACGCACTTTCTAAGTTTTTCTCCTTGCTCGTAATCACCTCGACAGCTATGGCCGCCTTACGAAATCAAAAACCCGCTTCTATTCTATAAGACGTTGCCATTCCCTCCGTCTAAAAAATTTGCTTGGAAAAGAAAGTCCTCTCCACCACTTGTCTCCCTCCTCTTCTTATACAAAAATAAGATGCTGTACCAAGCCTTTCCTTCATCGCTCACTTCCTGAGCCAAAAGTCAAGCTTTTCCATTGACATGGCATCGAATCAAAATTAATTTAGTTGCGCCAAGACGCCAAAACTGTCCTCAGAGACTCGCCACACAGTCCAGCAACCCCTTGTGTACGCCCCAAAGAGTTGCAGTTAGCCAATCGGGAACCCTTAGACTCTTCTGATTGGAGGCCGAGGTTTCTCAGAAAAAGGGTTGGTATTGCCCTAACACCTCTAAAGGGTAATTAATCAATATCAGGGTTCGAAAACGAGGGCCTTTGTGCAGGCAGACAATTTGTCGCGCCAGGATAGTAAAATTTGGAAGGTCTGTTGCAAGTTTGTTACAAAGTCATAAAAAGTGGAAGCAGGAAATGGACCAGGGGAGTTTCGGATCCTTTTCTACAAAAGAGCGGAAGACTCAAGAAACAATTTTCAATCTCAAACTCAACGGGGTTCTAGACAGCGAAGAAAGAAATTACGGGCGATTCAAACCTGCACGTGCGTTTCTCCAGAAAGGGGGAGCTATACAAAGTAAGAGTGGAAAGAAAAAGGTCGTATTCTATAAAGGGGGTTGTTTAAAGTTACGAGAAAGCTAGCTGTCCAGAGTTCAAAAAGTGCAAGGGAAAAAAAAATTTTGTGTAAGTTTAAACAAAGAATTAAAACAAAGAAATTTTTAAGTGACTTAACAAAAATAAAGGAATTAATTTGCCGAAAAATAAACAATAATTAAAATAATCGACGCCACAGTATTTACATACTTTAAAGTGAATAATTTTTCAAGAATTAAATTTCTTACAAAGTGATATTTAATGTCAATGTGTTTTGTGCGATGGTTTTCCATGGATGATCTGGAAAAATTTATAGCTGCTTGGTTATCACATAATAAGTGGACTTCAAAATTTAATTTTAAAATGCCTAAGTCCCGTAGTTCTTTTAGGATACGAAGAATCCATACGAGCTCCTTAGCTGCCTCTGTTAAAGAAACATACTCCGCTTCTAGAGTAGATAAGCTTACACATTTGTTTAAATGTGTGCCACACAATAGGAGATTCGCCAGCAAAAAGAATTAAGCCACCCATAGAAATCCTATCGTCACGGCTTGCTGCAAAGTCAGCATCACTAAAGCATTCTAAATTTATATCTTTTATGTTTGAAATATTTAGCTTATAATTACTGGTTTGGGATACATAACCTAATAATTTTAATAAAGTATTCCAGTGTACAATACCTGCATTAGATTGGAACTGCTACAATATATTTACTGCATAGCATATGTCAGGACGAGTCCTGGCTGCTAAAAAGGCTAAACAACCTAAAAAATTACGGTACGGAAATTTTGACATAATTGAAATTTCTTTATCCATTTTGGGGCATTGTTGTTTAGATAAAACAGTTCCTACAGCGATTGGTAAAGATGTAGTTGGATAGTTGTATTTTTTATATGCCAAACAAATTTTATTTATATAATCATGTTGGTGAATTAGCAAAGTTTCAGCTTTTTGTTCAAATTCGACACCTAAAAGTTTTCGTGTCTGTCCTAAAATTTTTATATTGAAATGCTGTCTGAGCTTATCAGCAATACTAAAAATTAAAGATTCGTTTGCTGCAAAAACAACTATATCATCAACATACATTAAAAGTATAAATG